>VDFB02385518.1:0-26199 GCA_007258455.2 Sequoia sempervirens | reverse complement strand
TGGAATTTAGGGTTGAGATCCTAAAGCTAAATGGGATGCCAATTTTAAAAAATTGGGATCCTGTTTATGAAAATCGGGATCCCATATTTGCAATGTTGATTTCATTTTTTTGGCTAAGGAAAAAACTTCCACATTTCATGGACTCAACTTCTTGCACTTACCCAAATGTACCAGTCAAGTAATCTATCTTCTTACTATTGACGCTTGGGAAAGTGCACTTCAAAATATTAAAACAATTATTGAGTATCTTCTAGATGACTTTATCAATATTACCAATGAATCTTCAAACAATCATGCTTGGACTTTTAGGGCCATCTTTGGTATTATTAATGAGGCCTCCAAATTCTTGGATAAGATATTAAATGGATAAATTGTAATAAGATCAAATTGGAGGCTGGTAGCATTGGAGGATGGAGGAATTTCCATCATCTTAAGTCAGCTTCTCACTTTGAGATGATGCTTTGAATGAGAAGTATTTTTGGCTTTATTTTTTTGCTTTTCCTTATTGTTGCTGACACATTTGAAAAATACATATATTGTGAAGTTTGTTCTTTGGAGAAAGGTAAGGGGTTTGGTGTAGAGCTCAATATGGATGGTTGTCTAGCAAGCACTCAAGACTGTGATCAAAATTATACCCTTTTGAGGATCATCAGACAACTTGATGGAGCCATGTGTTTGGAGAGATCAATATGAATTGTTGTCGAATAATTCAGGAATCTATGATTTAGGAGTTCATGGGAGGAAGAACTTGGAAATTCAGCTAGGGGCTACACCTTTCTGAGGGTCACAATACAACTTTATGGAGCTCCACCTGATTTAGGATTTGTTTCTTCAAGGAAGATCTTCACAAAGATGTATATACATTTCATAATTAGCAAGTTTTGTTATGTAAGCCTTAAGGGGGGGTCCATTGGAAATGTGAATAAGAGCTTTTAGGGGTTACATTTGTAGGAATAATGTAATAAGGGGGAATGTTTGGAATATTACATTATAACTATTGGTATTCAGTTACTCAACCACTCCATTTAACCACTTCCTGTGTACTACTCTAGAGATGAAGATGTAATCATCAAATAATACAACAAATTTTTATGCATCTTTTATCAACATAATTCATCCTAAGGCTAAAATCCAACAAAAAATACTTCTCAAGAACATTTCCAAATTGCAACACTAATTACACATAGTAAAAACCTAGTTTTCTCTTTGCAACAACCATAAGGGGATTTCTATATCATACATCATATGTGTTAGACCTTGTAGTAGGTGTTGTAATGCCCCGTCATGCGAACCCCAAAGGACAATCAAAACAATAATTACCACACAATTTTTTATTTTTTTTAAAGTAAACATAACATACACAAAATACACATTAATTCATGAAACTCAATTAAACAAATTCATTAACACTTACGTCCCTTGGGGTACACAAGGAGTCATTACGAAACTTAAATCTATACAACGACAATAAAGAATGAAAGCCAAAGATATAATCCATAACAAAGTAAACATTTACAAATGTAACACATACATGAAAAAACATTAATAAGAAACCATCCACGTACGTAATTACAACATATATATATAATTACCTCAAAACTCATAATGATAAACTTTATATCATCATATAAACTCAAGGGACATATTTCCACAGATACAACATATCGAATAACAACTGCCATGGATCAAAAACCGTACAAGGTATAACATTACATTTCATTACAATATTCAAGAGTAACAATGATATAGCAGTGTTCCCTAACATGAATGGGAATCCATAGAGAAAGATATAGCTAAACAGATGAATACAAAGTATCATAACTGGCTCAAAGATAGATACAACTTGGAGTCACCACAAAGGACACCAACCCGCACCTCACAATCCTCGACTAGGGACCCAATGGGGTGCTTAGCATGTTCCACCTAACCACGTGGGTCCAAAGACCCACCCCCCATGCTAATGAGTTGACAAGAAAGTGACCACGACCAAGAACACCACAAGACCAACCCAAAAAAAAATATCATAGTAACAATAAATCCAAAAGCAACAACAAAAGATTCCATAGATCATAAATGACAACAACCAAGATCCAATCATAGTAAACACAAGACCATAAAGACACATCATAGATAAATCAATAGTAACAATCATAATCACTAGCAAAGTAAATCCAAGACAACAATCATAACACACTTCCAGAGGTAACCAAGAAAGCAAAGCATAAGGGCAACTAGTGGAGAGTGTCATCACATAGCCTACATGGGTTATCCTGGCCCTTCCTCCAACATGAGGCATCGACCCCCATCTATGGTTATCTTGGCCCTTCCTCCTACTTGAGGCATCGGCCCCATAGGGTGACTCATGCGAAGCCATTAACCCCTCCTGAGGACGAGGTAATGACTTTGCCAACCACGGCCTTCTTAGTCTACCATTAGTCTGTGATAGCCCTAATGGCTAGACGAGGTATCTAATATTATCTTATTATGTTATTACTACCCATCCCCTTAAGTTCTATTATTAGGTTTTCACTTGTTAATCTAACTCTTATGTGGATTATCCTGAGCCCTTCCTCCTATTGAGGCACCGGCCCCCATGAAGAGCCACTCTTCCTGAGACCCCAAACATCACAAAATCAAAGCAAGGGTTGTACCATAAAGAACAAAGCATTAAGTCTCAATAGACGACATGCGAGGTATTACCCATCTCGCTAAAACACAAAACCAAAGTCTCAACAAACCCCATACAACCCTTCCAAAATAAAGATACCAGTATCTTGCTACATCAAGAGCACATAACATGAGGATGAACATCCAACAATAAAATTAAGCCTCTAGAAGTCTAAGGTTTGCAACATCAATAAACAGTTTCATAACTCAAATGGGTTCCCACATCGAAAAGCCAAAACAACAAAATCACAAGGTGTTATTACTCAAGAAACCATTTTAATTTTTGCACATTGTTTCCACAACTCCAAAATAACCAACTGATTTAATTGCATTAATAATCTCCATTTTCCTCGATACAATTTGAGATAAGATTTCAATATTAGTTTTGACCTAAATATTTAATTTTGCTTCTTTATAATTAACCAACAAAACTAAATTTCATAATTTCACAGTTAAACCAGAATCAATAAATCATAACATTTATTTATATATATATATAATTAATTGCATATAAATATATATATACATATAAGATATATGTATATTTACTCTTCTAGTTAATTCAAATTTACAAATAATCTAAACTGGTTGTTGGGTACCCAAACTGTACCCATGTCAGTACTTTATAAAAACAATATATATATATATATATATATATATTAATAAACATAACAAAACAAAGTTTGAAACGCGCATATAAGGACCGGCTGCAGCCAGTCGCAAGGACTACACATAGCAGTCCTTCTGACAGCTGCGCGCGACAGTCCTTAGGACTGTTGCGGCAGTATCGTCTGCCACAAGGGTGGTGGGTACGGCCTAGCCATCCCCCACCATAGCCTTTTAAAAAATATATATTTTTTTTTAAACATAGGGATGCAATAAAATAAATGTCGATGCAGGTTCGGCCCCAAACAATTTCGAAATGAATAAATTTGCAGGGTAAATATATATTTATATATATTTATATATAAAAATATATTGTATATATATAAGAAAATATATATATATGTCAAATCGAGTAAAAATATTTTCTGCAATAAATCACTGTGGAAATATATTCATAATATATATGTATATACATCTTTTCAAAAATGTATATATATATAGATATATCCAAAAATCCATTTAATTCAGAGGGGAACATTTTTTATAACAAAATTATAAAAGAATATAGAACATTTTCACAAACCCCAGTAATTTTCTCTTGCTAGTTTGCTATCTAATAACTGTTAAATTTCAAACAAAGATTTTCTTTTCTTTTATAGACCAAACATATTTATTTTTTTATTTTATTTTATTTTTTTTAATCAGAAAACTAAAGAAATAAGAAAATGGAACCTGGAGTCCTGCGCCTGTTGAAATTTTGATGAAGCTTTGCTTGATCCAAATAGCCTTTTTGAAGAGCTCCCCTTCCTTCCTTCAGAACTTCTCCTCAAGATTTCCTTGCTCAATTTTCTAATCTAAACTTTAATCTAGAAGAACCTCCCCAGAACAATGAAAAAGTGAAACAATTAAACAGAAAACCCCAGAGGATCCAATTTTTTCAGGACTCTTATTTTTGTGTAACTTCTTTCAAAATTTTCCCGTGAATGAAAATCTCACAATTTTGCTATTAAATAAAATATATATCTTCTCTTTTTCGAAAACTCCATGAACCAAAATTAAAAGAAGTTTTCTAATTTCATTCCCAACTTTACAACCAAAACTCAACATTCATTGGTCTTTTTCTTCTTTTCTTTCCTTTCTTGATTTTTTTCTATTTAACAATACTTTTTGTTTTAATTTTGATTTTGCAAGTTTTTATTACAATCCACACAAATTAATTTATTTCATTAATTATCCTCAACATGCTATTTTTATTAAATTAAAATATCAATTTTAAATAATTTAATTTACACATTTCCATTTATTTATCTTTAATAATTTATATGGCTTTTAATATAAGACTTTTATATTTTAATACAAACTATCCCAACACTATTATCAACATTTATTAACATCCTTTGATTATTTAAATTACATCATAGAAAACACCAATGTAAAATAAATATCAAAAGTACACTCACACAAAAACACTATAATAAAATGCAAAATGACAAAGGTCAAAGACGCACAATACCACTAAACATAAGATGGTTTGACAAACATGGGATGGGGTGACTTCCATGTCATATTTGTTTCAACTTCATGCCTGTTGGGTTAAATTGATGCTCGCCCTATCCTGTTGAAGCAAGTGGAATCGAGACTCTATTCCTGCAATTCTTGCATACAAACAAGGTTGTGTACAACATGTCTATATATAATCAAAACATCATACTGTGAGAAGGAATTGTAGCATAGCAGGGCACTCGTAAATGAGTGGTGCTACACTGTCCCCTCACCAAAACTATACTAACAATTACAACATTAAATATAAAGTAGCATTGCTAAACTAAACTAATCACATCATATCATCATAGAATGATTAATAATCCACTGCATCACAATATACTACTGAAATCAAATTAAACATCTCTAAACCAAATGTAACCATAATGTCATATCATAATATCCATCTCATCAAATGAAGTAGCGTAATCATCAATCAGTCTAAACTATCTAATCCACCCATCCAACCAATAAATAGTAACTATCAAGGTCTCAAAGAATCAAGCAAAAACCACAAAAAAATATCAAGTCCAAACAACAAAATGAGGGGTATTACAGGTGTTACACACCAAAACAAAAATCTCATATAGATTTTATAAGGGTTATTGTTCCTACTCGCCAATTGTAACTATACCATGATAGCTAGGTGAGGATTTTCAACACATACCAAACTATCGATTTTAGCTCCAATCTAGTATTGAGAAAATATAAGGTAATTAGTGATCTACTAAAGGGAACCTAATGGTGCATTCAAGATAGGGCATATATCCAATGATCCTTGTTCAATCCTTCATTCTGAACTACCTTCTTTTCATCCTTTAAATTTAAATTCTCGGGACCAAATATTATTTTGAAAGATAATAAAAGCTTTCAATGCTTCAAGAACGATTGTTAAGTTGAAGATACTCCAAAATAACTTTCAAGATATTTATTTATTGGTTTCATTGGAGTTTTAATGGTAACAATCTCATGGTGAACACTTACAGACTTGTCTAATGTATGAATGATAGTCACATAGCATAGAAAGTCTTGTTAAACATTCAAATCAAGAATTTTAATGATAGTAACATAGAGACTAGCTAAGAAATAAAATACAAACAAGAGGTGGATATGAGAACCCAACATAAATAGCATTAGGGTTATCCTTAGATAGATAGGGAAATATTGTGTCAAAAATATAATTAAGGCAACTACACAATGTGTAAACATAAAAAATTTAAATAATATTTATAACATTATATCTTGATATAAAATAATTTGTACAAATATTTATGTGTACACAATTATATATGTTCATATAAATTTATATATATACGTGTGTATAGCTATATAAAAGTATATAAATTTATATAAACACATATGGCTAAAAGCATAGACCTATGTCACACTTTTGAATTTAATTAAATTATTTTTAGTGAGACGGTTTTAGGTGAAACATATTCGATTGAATAGATTTTGGTTGAAACCAAGTGGCTCCAATGTGGAGCATATATGGCATAAGGTGTTTAATTGAACACATTCTAGAAAACATGTTCAATTTGCAAGGGGAAAATATGGTATGACTTTTAACAATGAACCCACATATAAATGAGATATGATTGCAAACAAGTTATAAATTTAAACAAAGGTTAATCAAATCAATGACACAATTAAATCTAAAAACAAGAAAAATCTTACCATCCCATTTTGGAGTAACCTGTGTTGGTTGATATTTCTTATTTCTTCAACACAAAATCCTCCATGATAGATTGCAAAAGCTTGATATAAGATGATCTAGATGCTATAATAACACTCTCAAGATAAATGCTCAAGATGAAAATAACTTAGCAGATGAAAATTCTAGGTGATGAATGAGAAAGTTGAAGGGAGATTTTATATATTTTTGGAAATTAGATCAAAAATCTAGATTAAGAGGTGTTGATTTGAGATCAAAGGCTCAAAATAAATTAGAGGAATTGATTTCCCAATTAACTGATTGCAATTGGCTATAGGATTCTAGTTAATTGGTTGCATGATATATGGATTGGAGAATTAAGTCAATTGATTGATTAGAAGACTAGTCAATCAATATCACTTGATTGAGAGAGAGAGTCATTTAAGATTTGAGGAAATAAAGCATGATATAATTAATTAAATAATTAATTAATAATTAAATAAGATTGAGATAGAAGATGAGCTTTCTTTTTTGCATGATAAGATAATTAATTAAAGATATTAGTCACTTGAGGAACATGCAAAGATAAGATTGATTAATAAACAAATTGTTTATTTATTAATGGATGATATTTGAGATAAGTTAAGTCAAGATATTTTGAAGGAAATTAAGATAATAAAATAATTAAAGATAATTATTTAATTCATGCATGATGATAAGTGATTTAATTAAATAATTTAAAGATAATTATTTAATATTAGAAGGGAATTTGATATTTAATTAAATAATTAATTTGATAACTATTTAACTAGAACATAAGAATAAGTTAAGTTAGTGACATAATTAAATAATTAATGTTTATTTAATTAATCAAGAGGAATGAGGTTGAATTTGTGATAAAATAGTGAATTAATTAAACAATTCAAAAGTATTTAATTAATAGAGGCAAATAGGGTTAAATGATAGAAATGATTATGATATCGATAAAAATTATGTAAAAAGGGGATTAATGATGCTAATGAAGTGAAATGATACTAATAATGGAAAATGCAGTTTCAGGATGTGTGATATGTGTTAGGAATTTTTACATGTCTACACAATCAAATATGTTTCACCAAAACTAATAGAAATAAAAAATTTAAAAATGGAATTGGGCATTTTTCTTGAAACCTGTTGGTGGCGAACATTTTCACTTAGAACCTTCCAACAACCAATGACCTCCCCAACTATATAATTAGATAGGCCATTGTGGTGAGAAAATTTTGCAAGGCCTTGTCAACTAAATTATGAGTTGAATTATTGAATTGCAATGTATAGCTATTTATGCCTCATCTTACAAAAAAATCCATAACATAGGTCTAGACCATATTCAACAAGTATATGTGCACACAATAATGAGACCCTATTTTTCTAGATCTCATACAACTTTGAGAAGCAATAATGGAAGTAGTTATAGTACTAATGGGATTAAAGTTAGTCGTAGCACTATTCTAGTATGAGGAATGAAAGTAGTTTCAACACTAGTGGGGTGGGAAGAAATAAAATAATCCATATAAACATTCCTAGTGGGGGAAAAAGATTATAAATGGAGATTAGAAGAGGCTCAATATTAGCAATGTCGAGGCTCAATATTAGCAATGGAGAAAGGCATGCCAAAGAGAAAAGCTAAATAAGGAGGATATATAAATGAAAAAATATTGGGAGGGCGTGATGAGACACACTAGACTCAAAGGACTTGAGGAAATTACCCTTTCATCTATACCATTAAGAATAGATAATTTATATAGCTTGTCAATGAACAAGTTATGGAGAACATCAACCAAACTTGTATCATAACTTTTATCAATGGAAAAATTTATAAGATTAGAAAAAATTGTACAATTAAAGAAATATCTCAACCATTTAAAATAATTTGAGCTTATGGACATATACTAGACTTCAGAGAATTCTTCCCAAGAAAAATAGTTTAGGAGTATGTATATTTCAAATAAGTTGAACTTGTTCCCCACAACCTAGACTTGAAATATCACATTTATACATGTCAAATAATTTATATTAATAGTTGTATAGATTGAATAACTAATATTATTTTAAATTGTTTTTTGTGTGATATTTTTATCCATCCACTATTTTTATCCTCAGTACTTTATCTTCCTTTGCTTCATACATGACATGAGTTAGTAGTTAGTGATAGTCAAAGTTATGTCAATGTTTGTATTGACGAGAAAATCACTTGATATTTGGGTTATTTTGTAATAATTAATTCTCTCTAGTATTAACTTAGACTCCTTGTATTTTAATTAGATTTATTTTTTGAATACATAAGAAACATAATGATTATTAAATTTGAAAGAAGGATATGATGAGATTTTTTATACTAGTTTCATATTTTTAGCCTAAGGTTCAACAAGTTCATTCCCCTAAGGATAGTAATTAGAATAGTAATCAATTTCTTAGATCCAAGGATTTTTTTTTTAATTTTTAGAATTTTTTTGTTGTAATGCTCATGATTTAAGATTTAGAGCTATAGTGAGAGTCATATTTATGATGCATACTGAGTAATTTATTTCCTCTATGTTTGGCATGAAGGAAGAAAAATTGAATCTCATTGCTCTCATGTCTGCTACAATCATTGTGGCCAAAATAATCCCTTGCATTTTATATTAGCCATTAAAGGCCAACTTTAATAAATCAGTATGCTTTTATATCAGCGGTGAATCAATACTTTTCCTCTTTATTGTTGGCAAATATGAAGGATCTAAATATCAAGAGAGAAGGCAAGCAATTGAATAGTTACTTAACTATATACACTTTCCAATTACACCTGTATACACTTGCTAGTTACACTTGAACATACAATGTAATATATCATATAACTAATTATTCTAACATTCCCCCCCTTATTACATTGTTCCCACATTTGTACCCTTCAAAGCTCTAATTCACTTTGCCAAGGGACCCCCCCTTAAGGCTTACATAACAAAATTTGTTGATTACAAAACATATATACATATTTGTGAAGATCTTCCTTGAAGAAACGAATCCTAAATTAGGTGGAACTCCATCAAGCTACCTCGTGACCCTCCGAAAAGGTGTAGCCCCTAGTTGAATTCCTAAGTTCTTCCTCCCATGAACTCTTGAATTGCAGATTCCTGAATTATTCAACAACAATCCATATTGAGCTCTCCAAACACATGGCTCCATCAAGTTGTTTGATGACCCTTGAAAGGGTATAATTCTCGATTACAGTCTCATAAGCTCGCTAGAAAACCATCCATTTAATATCTTAGACAAGTCTTTGGAGGCCTCATGTCAATAATAGAAAAGATGGCCCAGAAAATCCAAGCATAACTGTTTGAAGATCCATTGGTAAACTCATCTACAAGACACTCTATAACTATTTCAATATTTTGAAATGCAATTTCCTAGACGTTGGTAGTAAGAATATAGATTACTTGATTGACACATCTCAGAGAAGATATATCAAATTCTTGACATCTTACAATACTCATACAACCGATTTGAGTTGCATCTTCTCTTGAGAAACAACTTACCTCCAAGTTACCACATTAGGATATGCATGAAGATGATTATGTAGCCGTTTAGGAGTCCTCATATTTTGGAAATGAATGATTATCCCACTCTTGATTGGAACATTTGGTGGGTCCTCATCTTCCTGACCTCCATATTTAGTCCTCCACATTAGATATTATGTTTTTCCCTAAATTTCTTAGAGGAATTTTATCAAACAATTCAACACCCATTCAATCCAGTAGTTCATATTCTTTGCCTTGAATTTTTTTATATCTCTCCTAAATATTATCTTCATGTGCCATTTCAAATACAAAATATATTATTTCTTACTGAAAACTCTATATTTTCTCTTCTACTTTCACACCCTTCTACTCCTGGGTGGGTGGCATTAGACAATAAAACATTATTCAATCTTTGACACAATATAACACGCCTGCCTAAAAACTGGAATATTTTTCATAGTCCTCATACACCTTACACCATGACATTCTTTATGCCATCTCTAGCAACCTTCTCTGCAACACCTCCTATCAATCACAGGAACAAGAATAGCAAGTCTCGCGTCAACGCCTAGGCACATAAAATAGTCTCGATTTGCACAAGCATTTTCACGTAGATGCATTTCATCCTTGGCTCAAACTTGTGCCAAATTTCAATGCCATCGGCTCTAATACCATATGTTGGCAAATATGAAGGATCTGAATATCGTGGTGAATGTTATTCATTTATCAAGTGCATTTATACAAAAAAGAAGGCAAGTAGTTGAACAGTTACTTAACTGTATATACTTGCCAGTTACACCTGTATACACTCGCTAGTTACACCCGAACATACAATGTAATATACCATATAACTAATTATGCTAATATTCATCAAATTGTTTTCTTTCTATGTTCAGATTTTTCCATTTGTTTTGATGATTACAGTGTTTAATTTTCTCACTTCTTTAGTTTTCAGTCGGCACTATATTTTTTGGTTCGAGGTTTGACCCGTAATTTATAAAGACACACCAAGAGAAATACCAAGAGATTTTTTGGCTGCAACACTGAAGTTGACTAACATCCAAGGCATATTTAGAGTAAAAAAGCAATATTCTTCCTCCTTGCAAACCTTGCATTCCCAACAAATATGATGATTATTTAGATGTTGCTTCATTGGGATCGACACTTGCATGGTTATTCGGATGTATAGATCAATGGCCTATAGTTTTATAGTTATGCACTAAGTATGTTGGTGCTAGTCCTCCTCATAAACCCATTATATGACCCTTGTGATGTGAGTCACGTAAGTTATTTTTGTAATGATCCATGTGTTGGCTTTATTAATTTAGAAGTATGGGTGAGAAACCATTGTTAGAGAATAATAATTGTTTGAAGAAATTAAATGACTGCAAGGTCAAGATGAGTATGTTTCTTTCATGACATGATGTTGTGTATAGGTTGTTTTGAGGGTAAGGTCTATTTGAGACTCTTTCCTTAGCAAGTAGTTGTTGGATAATTTATAAGTTGGTTGGTGATAACAAAGCAAATAAGTGAACTATAACCCTTGTAGGATGACTTGTTCCTCTTGTATGTAGCAAGCATTTGTGACTTATATCGGTCATGTTGACCTCGTCCTATGATTGGTGTGTATTAATACCTATGTTTTTGTGATGAGGTGTTCCTCCTATTGAGGGAAATAACCTTTAGGATGTTTATTTAGTGTTGATCATTCTAATTATAATGTAGGAACATTTGTGGCTGAAGACAATCTTGTATCAATCAAAAAGAATTAAATTTTGATGTGGCTTGGCTTGGACTAATGTTTTGTGTCATGTTTTGATTTTCTTGTCCAAAAAATCAAAATTTGAATAATTGGACAAAATTTTGATTGCAAAGTTCTATTGGGAAAATGCTGAAAATTATAATTTAAAAGTTAAAATGCCAAAAATCAAACTTGGGCATGGGATTTCTTGGGGGTTATGAAATGATTACATATTATTTAATTTTCCTTATTTCTACAAGCAGGAATGGGACACCCATGATGTGCATGTTGGGAAAATTTGAATTTGAACTCCTATTTATGAAGGAAGAGAATGAATGTGTCAGCTAGTGGAGGCATGTCTTCATGGAAGTTGTGCAAACATGCATTGAAGAGTCAAAATTTATAATTTATGAAAATTTATTGATTTTCCAGGTAGGGGTGCGGAGTTGGAGAGTTTCTAGTTGCAAGAGATAGTGGTGGCAAGAAGAATTGATTTTACACTATGTTTTAATTTTTCAGCTCCAATCTATAGTTGGCTACTCACTTAGAGATTAGGCATACTATGTATATATAGAAAAAATGCGCAGAAAGGCAAATGAAGTTCAGGCTGAAAGGAAAACATCAGACCAGAAAAGAATGGGTCAGAAAGAAGCCCTATCCAGAAACTGGTTGCCCGGCGACAGGGGCGAATGCCATTCCCATCAACAGGGAGCGAATGGCAGAAACACAAACAGCCAAAGGGAAACCAGCACCCTCCCGAACAGGGATCCCTTGGCAGGAATGGTCATTTTTGGTATAACAAATCCATTAAAGGGCACCCTTCGGTGATGGAGGAGACAAAGAAAAGGTGCACACTGGTTTTGATCCCAGACAGAGCATTTGCGGACCTAGCAGATCGGCTCAAAGACAGGGCCTTTTTTGTTAAATGGAATGGGAAAAATCCATATATGGGCAAAATCAAAGATTGGTGGAAGAACACCTTCGAAGACTGGGTAAGCATTAAGGCCCTGCCGCACAACTTTCTAATGATTGAATGCAGCACTAAAGAATTAAAGTCAAAAATTCTATATGGAGTACCAATGTTTTACGACGGAGCAACCTTCTTGTTAACAGATTGGATGCCGCACTTTGACCCTCTCCATTTTCGGTTTAAATCGAGGCCTGTATGGATAACTCTTGACAATCTTCCTACCGAATATTTGACTTTTGATGCCCTAATCGCCATGGGTGAAGTGCTTGGGACTGTAATAGGAATAGATGAGAATTTCTTGAATGGAGTCGAAGGCGCAAAACCAAGAGTTCTGATAGATCTGTCTTTCAAATACAACAAAGTGGACAACTTGGAAGTCTTATCAAAGAACGGTGCATGGTTACAAAGTGTGTCAATGGTTAGATTTCCATTTGAAGGAAAATGCCTCTCCATTAAAACCAGAAACCCAGGTTGCTCTTACCAAGAATGCTTGAATCTAGGGGTAGGCCCTAAAAATGATGGGGACATCCTGAAAAATACATAGGCGGACAAGCAAAAAGCAATAATGGGAGGATCAGATGTTGCTGTAGCGTTCCCCTCTAAGATGAGGAAGATGATTTCTGGGCTCAAGGTCTCCACTCCAGAGTCTTCCTCACCGTTTGGATTTTTACAAAAACAAAACCTTGAAGAAATGAGGCTGGAAAAGTCAGAGTTAGTTCGTCAGCCAGTGCTACCAGGCGCCACGAATCCTAAGCAGTGCGTGGGGAGTGGTATCTTCTAGGTCTCTAAAGGCTTAGAACGGATACCCCAGCAGGAGTCAGCTTCGATTGATAGGAGTCTAGTCAGTAATCAAGAGAATCGGGTGGTTATTGCAAAATTAGTTAAGGAAACAGAAGTGCTCTGTAAAGAAATTCAGGAGCAACTCAAGTTGCCAGAGGTGGAAAGTCAGCACACGCAAACTCTCTCTGTAGACCATATCACCCAACCTTCAATCAAAAGAAGCAGCCTATATCCCAGCCCATTGAACAATCAAAGTGTTGACAGAGTGGAATGTCCAGAAGGCTTAGAAGAGGGGGAGATCCCTATGGAAAGAAATTCTTAGGCTGAATTTGAGTTCTTCAACGAAGGCACTAGGCTTCCCACATCTCCTGCCCAAGTCAGTGAAGAGGATTGAAGAGAGAAGTTGGATTTAATCCAGAAGATTCTTGATCTGAGAGCTTAGGATGCTCTAGGTGGCAATGAGAAACTGATTTCCAGAATCACAAAAGACACTGGGGAACGTCCTCTTCCAAGTCCCAATCAGCAAAAAATCGAGATTGATAGCTTTGGGGCAACTACCTCTGACTGTCTAGGATTGATTCTGGATCAGCAAGCGGAGAAAGAGGATTTAATCCAAAAGATGATGGAACTAGCTGCTTTAGAGTTGGAGGAAAACGAGTCACTGCTTGGATGCCAGGTGGAAGAGAGGGAATTTAAAGAAGTCCCTTATCAACATAATCTGGGACTTTTACAAAATGTCCCAAATAAGCCAAAACCGGACTGTGGCAAATCCCCAGGAAGTAGAAGAGGGAGGAAATCAGTGGCAGATCTTATCAGCTTGGCTGGTTCTGCAGAAGGTCAGGTGAAAATCACAGAAATTCTGAAGGCTGGGAAGGGAGGCCCCCTTCCCTAGGCGCCATGATTCTAACTTGGAATGTTAGGGGCCTCAATGCCCCTAAGAAACAACGCTTGGTGAAGCGCAGGATACAAGAAACAAAGGCGAGTATTGTCCTATTACAAGAAACCAAACTGAACATAAAGGACCTTGACTCATTTATCAAAAAGCTAGGTGGTTGGAGCGTGGTCAGAATTCAGGCAAGGGGTGCATCAGGTGGGCTTGCAATTTTGTGGGACAGCAGGAAGGTGATCTTTGAGGCAATGGCTGGAAACTACAACTGGATAGCAGGCAGGGTCCAGTTCTTCAGTCCACATATGAGGTTACAACTCATTAATGTCTACGGTCCACCCCTGATAGAGAGGAAAAGGAAAGTTTGGGCTGAAATTGATACCCTATTGAATGGATCAGAGGTGGAGCACATGCTTATCGGGGGTGACTTCAATGCCATCCTCCACTCAGCAGACAAGAGGGGGGGCTTACAGAATGCTTCTCCTTCCCAGGTCGACTTCAAGAGTTGGGTCACCAAAAACAACTTGATAGAGTTTGAAATAGGGGAGGGGGTTTTCACCTGGAATAACAGGCATTTGGGTCCCACCCAAATTGCGGAAAAGCTTGACCAATTCTTTCTTCATGGGGATCTTTCATCAATTTAGGCAGACATCAAAGCCATTGTTATCCCTTGTTTTGGATCAGACCACCTTCCTGTCCTTCTCAAATCTTGCAAGGATGATAAACCTGCAAGGAGCCCCTTTAAGTTTGAAAACATGTGGATGAAGGACAAGAACTTTTTTGGCTTAGTTGAATCCTGGTGGAAAGCTGATCAGTTTGAGGGCTCCAAACTTTTTTGCTTTATATCCAAGCTGAAAGCTTTAAAAAAGCACGTGTTAATATGGAACAAAGAACACTTCAAGGACATTCTTGCTGAGAAAGCTGATTTGGAAGCTGAGTTGCTGGCTCATAACGAAGGAGTCATTCGTGATAGGATGGATCAAGAGAGTTATTGTAAGGAGAAGACTCTAATGGAAAGATATGAAGACATCCTAGCAAAAGAAGAGATTTTTTGGAGACAAAAATCAAGAGAAATTTGGCTAGTCGATGGTGACAAAAACACTAAATTCTTTCATAGCATAGTTAAATACAAGAGGAGTGCCAACAAGATAAGGAGCATCAAAAGAGTTGACGGATCGAGTGAAGAGGTTCCAGTCAAGATTGCAGAGAGTGCGGTCTCCTTCTTCAAGAACATTTTGAACACCTCGGTTGGTTCATGCCTAACCAGTCAAAATCAATTGTTGAAAAACATCCCAAAGCTGATAACAGCAGAGCAAAACAAAATGCTAAATGCAAATTTCTCCAAATAGGAGGTGGAAAGAGCTGTAAAAGAGTTGCATCCTGACAAGGCCCCAGGCCCGAATGGATTCCTGGCAAGTTTTTTTCAAAAATGTTGGCATATTCTGGGAGAGGACCTTATACAGGCTTTGGAGGCATCAAGAAACTCAGGAGTATTGCTCAGAGAAGTGAACAACACCTTTATCGTTCTCATCCCAAAGAAAGAAACTTCAGAAGTATGGGATGAGTTCCGCCCCATCTCTTTGTGTAACACATTATACAAAATCATGTCAAAAGTGATGGAAAACATACTTAAATCAGTCCTTCCCACAATCATATCTAAGGAGCAAACAGGTTTTGTGCTGGGCAGATCCATATTGGATGGAGTAATCATAGCCCAAGAGACTATCCATTCAATTCAGTCAACTAAATTACCATGCATACTGATCAAGCTAGACATTAAGAAGGCGTTCGACAAGGTAGACTGGAGATTTTTATGTAAATGCTTGGAGGCATTTGGTTTCAGCAAGCAATGGATCAACTGGATTTTTCAATGCATCTCTATTCCTCATTTCTCAGTCCTAGTCAATGGCTCTCCCGAAGGGTTTTTTGAGTCTTCTAGGGGGCTCAGACAAGGAGATCCCATCTCTCCTTTTTTGTTCATAATCATGGCTGATGCCTTGGGCAGAGCAGTGAGGGTTGCACAAGAACAAAGCATAATCCAAGGTATTAAGGTCACTAATAACATTGTAGTAACTCGTCAACAGTTCGCGGATGATACCCTTCTCTTGGGGTACATCAAAAGGAATGAAGCAAGAGCTTTCAAAAAGATTCTATTGGACTACGAGGAGGCTTCGGGGCAAGTGGTCAGCAAAGACAAGTCAGAAATATTCTTTTTCAATACCCCAGCCCATTAAGCGAAAGTATCAGGAGCATACTTGGCTTTAACTTGGGCTCTCTTCCATGTAAATATCTGGGATTTCCATTAAACTCTGGAACTCAAACAACAAGATTGTGGGACCCTCTCAAGGATAAGATTGAGCAGAAACTTTCCTCATGGAAGGAAAGGTTGTTATCATGGGCTGGTCGATTGGTGCTCTTGAAATCAATCATTACAACCCTTCCCATTTATCTCTTGTCTTGCTTATCTCTCTTCAGCGGAGTCAACAAGCAACTAGTTCAGACTATGAGGAGATTCTTCTGGCAAGGCGTATCTGAACAGAAAAAGTTGGTCAGAATTGCTTGGGATAAAATTTGCAGGCCAAAAGACATGGGGGGAGTAGGCTTAAGAAACCAAAGATGGCAGAACAAGGCGTTGGGGGCCAAACTCATTTGGAGAATGTATTCTCACCCGGATCTGAAGTGGGTAAGAATCCTGAAAGGTAAATACTTAGAGACTTCAGACCACGAAGGTATTTTTAGAACTCCTTCTCCTCCCAGAGGCTCTAGAATCTGGAACTTTATGTTGGAGTGCAAGCAGCTGATCACGGATTTCCTTTCTTGGGATATAACTGATGGAAAATGTGCTTTATTTTGGGAAGACTCCTAGGGTGGTTGCCCTGCCCTGGATCAGCTTATGCAGACAGAGGGTGTGAAAGAACAATTCAAGTTGGCCTGGGGAGACAAGGTCTGAGATTACATGGTGTTTGAGTCAGAAGAGCCGGCTGCAAGTTGGCGTTGGAAAATCTTCGAGGAGGTTTGTCAGGATAGCATTCAAGCTGCTCAATTGCGTGAGTTACTTAAGGCAAGGTGGATCTCGCCTAGAAAAGGATAGGATCAATTAGTTTGGATTGGTTCTAAATCAGGACAGTATAACTCAAAGGACGGATATAGATTGCTTAGTAAAGATATCAACAGCAGGGGGGATCTAGCAAATGACCTATGTTGGAACAACTCTTGTCTGCCCAAAGCAGGCATGTTTGCATGGGCTGCCCTACAGGGGAGGATAATCATTGTTGAATGGTTTAGAAAGCTAGGCTACCATGGCCCATCCAGATGTGCCCTTTGCGAAAGAGACTCGGAAACAGTAGATCACATTTTACTAAGCTGTTCATTCTCCCAACAATGTTGGGAATGGTTATGTGCCAGGCTAGGGTGGATCTCAGCCCTTCCTAACAATATACTTAATCTATTCAAATCTTGGCCGAGAATTTTCAACTCAAGTTTGTTTGGGAATTTATGGATGATTAGCCCCTCTCTCCTAATTTGGGAAATCTGGAAAGAGAGGAACAAGAGAATCTTTTAGGGGAAGAAAACAGACCTAGAACCCTTTTTGCTCAAGGTGGAGAGGGCGATTACTAAAGTTGCTAATAGTAGCAATCTGAAACATATTAAAACAAAGGTCACCTTCACTGCGTGGGACAATTGCATGAGGAAGAATTGGCTCAATCTCATCATCCCCCCTTTTTTTGGGACAGGCTCATATGATGCTAAGAAATAGAGTTGAAGGTGTCTGGTCACCTCTGGATTTTGGTTGGGAAAAGTTGAATTTTGACAGGGCTGCTCGAGGGAACCTAGGCCCGGGTGGGGCTGGGTGTATTGTGAGAGACTGGAATGGCACTATCATCGGCAAGAAAGTGGTTCCTCTTGGAATCATCTCCAACAATGGTGCAAAATTGTGTGCACTTGTTGAAGGTTTGGGTCTTTGTAGAGCCCTGGGGATCAAGAAACTGGCCATCGAAGGTGACTCTGCAATCATTGTAAATTCATTGCGGACTGGCTCAACACCCAACTAGAAGTTGAATTCCTTGCTGAGTAGGGCATTGGAATTCTTGAAATATTTTGATGATATAATGATTAACCATGTATACAGGGAACTCAACAAGGAGGCAAACAATCTGGCAAACATGGCTGCAGACGGCATAAGCCTAGACACTTCAATGGATAATCCTGCCAACTCGGCCAGGATCTCAGTTAACTCTTATCACGGTGTTGAGCCCAGAGGTGGTGGGGCTGGGTCCGCCACGTTCCAAGGCAATTTCGTTTAAAAGGTGCCCGCAGCCCCTGAAGAGCTCAACGGGACACACAGCTATGGGTCTTCGTTTGGATACGTTGGAGTCCAACAAGCAGGTTGGTGTGGCCAGATTTTGGTCAAATTTTTGCATCCCTACGGTTTGGCAGTGGCCAGAATCTGGACGGCTCTTTGCATGCCTATGGGGGTCAAAAGACCCAAGGACGTAGAACTGCATTTTTGTCAAAACCATTTATTTGGCTTTAAGCCTTTTACTTAACCAAAAAAAATAAAAAACAGCTCCAAAATTTGGAGTTGCAAAGGTTGGGTGTGGCTTTTCCTTGGGATTTGTTTTCAAACTTGGTTTTGTAGGTGGCAAGTTCATTGGTGCATTGTACAATTGATTCTAGAAGGAATCTGCAGGTGGAGAAGAGAGAAATTGTAAGAAGTTAAGCGATTGAAGAGGAATCACTTGTAGATGATCTTATTTCCTGTAGCAGATCATAGGAGTTGATTTTTAATGTTCTTCATTAGTTCAGAGGGTTGCATATGTTATACTTACATTTTTATTATGATTTCATGAGTTGCAGGAGACATTGGATGAATGAAAATCATCATATGTGTTGTTGATTTAAAATTGTCTCAATTAAATTTTAGAATTTTATTTATTGTATGTTGAGTGTGTTGAGAGTTGCAAGAACTCTCTTGCATCAAATTGACTATGTTGTGTTTATCTTACTACTTGTTTAAGGATGAATTTTAACCATTTCACCATGCTAGATTGGCTTGAGAATGGGTGTCTTACCTCCTTTTTGACTTCCAAGAGGAGGTTTAGTCTTATGGGGGTGGGGGACGGGATGTGATGCCCACCCTAGCATGTCAATATTAAATGGGTTCTATTGGGAAAATAATTACTTGATTACTAATCCTTGGTTATTTAGGTGGAGGCTTATAACCCTATAAGTATACTAAATAAAACAATGGTATGTTGTTTAAAATAACTTGGCTTATTGCAAAGGATGATGATAATTGACATATTTCAAATAATCTTAATTATGCATTGACAATGTGTGCGTATGAAAGGTTAATTAGGAATCTTAAATTCCATGCACTTAACATAAGATTGTTCAATTTAATACCTTGTTTATCTAGGATGAGTTAAGTCATGTTGTGTGCATCATCTATCAGGTGTTTACTGAATGGGCAACTCTAAACAATTTCTATTTTTGAGAATTACATTGACTAAGATAAAAATAAATGATTAAATGTTATGGTAATATTTTATCAAGTAATGTATGAGATTGATTAATGATCATGTGCATACTTATGTATGTTTTTAACTATTTTTCTTCAGCTATAATTATTACATGAATATATTAATGTGTGAAATTGAGTTTTTAGGTTGATTCCATGGCCAGTGGAACAAAGGTCTTCAAGGGAACCCTAATGTGGTCAAACTATGAAACTAGAATATAGTCCATTTGGAAGGACTATATTGTCATTTGTAATGTATTTTATTTGTAATATGAACATGAATGATTTTTAATGTTGTAAAGTCAATGAGGCCATTAGGTTGAATTTTGGAGTTGTGTTCGCATCCTTGTTGTCAAATTTTGGACTAAGTTTTTTGGGGGTTTTGATAGGGTTATAAAAATATTTCTTGTATGTATTTTATGGGTTTTGGGACCCTAAGTTGAATACCTAGGGTTAGGTGTCATTTTAAGCTCTCATTTTAGACTTGGGTTAAGATGTGACCCTTTTATAATTGTCATGTTAAGGAATGACAGTTTTGAAGAGTGGATGCTTGGAAAAGTGACCTATCAATTTTAACTCCTTTGGCTAAAAGAATAAAGGTATCAAAATTTTGTATACATTTAATTAGTTTTTATAATTAGTAACCCCACTAACAAGATTATCTCTAAAAATAAATTGGCTTTCTTTATTAATTTTTTTCACTAGTAACCATAGCATGTGGTAGAGGAATGAAAAAAATTTACAATAAGATTAAATGAAAAGTTCATACAATCTATACCAAGTAAGAATATACTAATGATAAACACAAAAATTTTAGATGTAAGTTATTAATGGGATTTTCATCACACATAGATAGTTCAAGTTCCTTAATGTCAGCAACCATAATATATGATGTTAAAAATATATTTTTACAATTGATGCTACGTGCTCCAAGAAACATGTTGACACCACCTTCTCAAAATGGAGAAAATTTAGCAAATAATAGTCATTTTAGTGTAGTTACTCTAGTTTGTAAATAGAGAAAATATAAGCCACCCAAACAAGTATGTCAAAAAGAAAAAATGCAAGCTAAAAAATTATTTATAATGGCATTTCGAATAGATGCAACTTATTTTTTATATTTTAGTGTCCAATATACTTACACAAGTACCAACCACCTCTTATAATTGAGATATGATGCAAAAAAAATATATATATTGCATACTACGATTGATGTTAATATTATCTCCATTGCAATATGATAGCAAGTCAATTCCCAAGATTCTTATAATACACTTGAAATTTAGAAGGGGTGGGACCTAACATGATAGACATCAAGTCCAACTTAGTTATGCATTTCCATTGATTCTAAATAAGATCACCATTAAACACATAGAACCAAACTACATTAGCAAGGACTTCAACAACTCATATTTTCTTCTATTTCACTAACTTTGGAAAGAAAACATGCCACATATAAAATATAATCTTACCTACTTTGATCAATTATTCTTGCAATCACCAAACATTTATAATTAGCATTGTATCCATATTTGGTCTTATTATTGGATAGGATATGTAAATAAAAATAGGGATCTAGGGTTTTTTATTTACTTAAAGTAAATAGGTTCCATAGAGACTAGAAATAACTATCTTCATTTTGGTTTATAGTCAATAAAATTGAATATGCATGCAAGATGGATTACTTAAACCAAGGTTCTATTTAGTAGCTTCCACATAATGAGTTTGACTATATTTGATTGATTATGAACAATTAACCAATTTATCAAGAGATATAATAATCCTTTCAGCCCCAACATTTCCATTCTATGAAATTATGTGTAATCAATTTCACAAGATACCTCAATGCTTATTTAACAATACACACACCAATATATAGACACTCAAGGGCCAATACAATTTAGAATCAAATTTTATAAAAAAACATAGCCAAGCTAGCTATTTAATACAAAGCATAGTTTGACAACCCATAAGCATAAAAAACAAATTCCATGCTAGTTACACTTGCTTGTGTAAGCAATAGAAAAATAAATATATATTTTTCTCATCATTTTCAAGTTTGTCTCTAATAGCATCAACCTTTGAAGCAAGCCACAAGAGAGAACACCCTCGACCAACATAAATTAATCTCTCAATGGATTCTTGTATATAATAATCAATCCAAATGTTTCTCCCATGATAGCAATAAAATAACTATGTATCACTCTAAAGAGATCATCAAAGGATAATAGACAAAATATTGTGTCTAATTTTCACCATAGTCATTTTGTACACAAACAGATTAAATATTCCTAATTATTTACATGCAATTATGCATACTCATAATTAAAGACACAATTGTATACCAAAAAGAATGCCATGTACCTTTGTTGTATTCAAGGATTCTAGAACTCATAATTAATTTTCCTTTAAATTTATCTACGTTTATGACTCTGCCTATAAAGAATCATTTAAAATATTATTTATTATCATTCAAATTTATTCATTCTCTTTAACTATCATACATATATAAATTAAACTATGTCTAAATGAAACTTATTGACAAATCTATGCCTTTAAATTCCTATTTTGTAGTTTGCAACCATGAATAAATTCTTTGAAGTCAACTGTACTTATATATCCTCATTTCTTTAAATATATTACTACTCTCATAATTAAAATACCCAAAATCCTAAAACATTTCAAGCACTGTAAATTCATTACTAAATTCAACAATGTTAATGTTTATCAACAATTATAATATTTACCTTTTCTTTTGGTATTTTCATCCCTCATTATGGTAGGGATACTATTAGTTTCACCTTTTATCATTAATCTACCTTAAAGTATGTGAAAGCAAATACAATAATTAAAATTTTCAGACCTTATCTTGATTTTTTCTTTGAAATTTCAAATAGTTGGTTTATGGAATGTTGAATGGTCCATACTAATTTTCCTACTAGGTGTGATACTTAAAAGTTACCATGGATAAAGACACATTGAAGTATTTCAACATGGATATTATTTGAGCTAAAGATTTTGAAATCACTTATTCAACCAAAATTTATAGGGAAACCATCTATAAATAGAACTATACTCTTGGTAATATTGGAACAATTACTTACAACACATATTAATAATCAAATAGAATAACCTTTTGAAAAAATAAAAAATCCCATACATAGCTCTAAATTGGAGTAAATAAAAAACTAAATAATACTTGCTATAATCATAGACTTACACACTCCATTTTTTGGGTTAGTGAATAGTACAAAGAAATCCTTTTAAAGATATTACAACCTTAAAAGTGATAGTATGGAAAAATATTAAACTATACTATCTTTTTCATGCAAATACCATACAATTTAATATATTAAATTTTAGAATTAAAAAAATATTGTACATATGCCCTTATTAATAAATGAATAAATTTAAAGAATAAAAATAAAATATAGTTATCACTTCTTCCATGCATCCAAACAAATTCCATGCAAATTATTTATCATCAACATCTATTTTCTAACATACTCCCCCTTGATGTGAAGCATATAGACTAGAATATCATGGAGCCATGAGAATTGTATGTTGCTTCTTTGAAAACCATGTAACTAAACTTGAACCAAGTGAAAAATGATTATGGAATGTGAACTTTTAGTCATCCAAACTACCTATCAAATTAGAATCACTCTACATGAATCCTTTTGCAAATAGCTAGGTCTTACATGTTTTTTAATTCTACCATCATTGTTGTCTTTAGCTATCTCTATTTTAGTTAGCCATTTTTTGGATTCTTTGATGTTTTAATGGATTCTTTCACTAGATGTAAGGGACTAGGACCCTTCCCTAACTTATTTAATAAAAAATCATACCATTAGTAATAGCACCATTATGAATAGATTTTGACTCATCAACATGTACTTCTTGATGATATACAATAACCATTCATCAAAAATCACATCTCTTAACACAACATTACTATTAGTAACATAATTATATATCCTATAAGCTTTTCTTTTTTCACTATATTCATCAAAATACACAATTCAATTTTTGATCTGATTAGGATCTAGACTAATTGCATTTGAATGCTTAATGTTTACAAATCATGAAATCCAAATTACATAAACAAAATTAACACATTAATATGTGAATTAAGCGGAAAAACAATTCATGCATACATTATTGAAATTATGCATCAAAAACTTAAGGTGAAAAACAGAATTGAGAGAGAAGAAGAGAATGCAAACCCGATCTGATTGAGAGTTGCCACAAACATGACTACGTCTGCGGGTCCATCAATGAAATTGAGACCGATCCGATTAATCTCCAAAAATAGAATTACAATTGCACCAAGACCATTTCCTTCTAGCACTTCGGCAGCATGAAAAAACACTGATGTACAGAAATGACTCGAAAATCTCCTTAGAAAAATCTCCTTGTTTCTCTGATTCAATACTTCACCACCTGGACTTGAAAATTCTGAGTAATGTCCCCCTAAAGCCTCTAACCCCCCTCCTTTTATACAAAAGGAAATTACTCGAATTTGGTTCATAAGCAATTGATTTCAATGCCACACCTCAGTTACATAGAAAAAATCTATTATAAATAAAATCTACTAATCTCCTTTTTATATCATTTTGAAATCATATAAAATCCTAAATATCTTTTTTAAAAATAATCTCAACCCCTTTAATATTACTTAAGCCCCTTTAGAATCTCATGAATTCGGGCTATCATTATTTAAAGGGGTTTAAATCTTAATTAAGGAGTAATATAGCAGATTTTGCATTTAATAAAAATATTGGGGTCCCGAAAATATCTCATGCCATGTATGTGGTGCATTGGTGGAGAGTAAACTATGGGAATGGAAAGGTCACGAGTTCAACCTTCACCCCCACCTTTTTCGCTCATTACTAAATTTAAAAGTAAATTTAAAACATAGTAAAACTAATTGCCGCCATTATATAGATAGAGCGAAATTTGTTGTATGTTGGTGGAAGGCTTGCCTTGAATGTAGGAAGTGATGGGATTGAATCTCGTTCCTATGATTTTGGTGGAAGTTGAAACAAACCTGCTGCTAAGCAAAGGTGCCATGTGTTAGTTAATGGTTGGTCCAATTTGCCACGTGTCAACAACCAATGGTGCCATGTGTTGACAATTAAGTAGTCTTTTATGCCATGTGTCGTACTGTCATTCGCTGGTCAAAGATTTTGTAGGTGACATGGATGCCAACTGGGATGTTGACGTGGATGATGACGTGTCAGCTGACTGGACTGTTGACTGTTCCATGATGATGTCAGCAAAGTCAACCCAACTTTGACTACTCATAACTCATGCAAACAGACTCCGTTTTCCGTGAAACGAACGTCGTCGAAAACCTTACGATGAGATCTTCACATTGAAACTAATTTGGACCACTTTTGATGATGTCAATTTTTTTGGTCTTTTTTTCTCTGACCTGGCTCCAAGGTTGACCAAGGTTTGACTGGCCATAACTTGAGCAAACGAAGTCCTTTTTGCTCCGTTCAAGTTGTGTTGGAATCAGAATGTAGATCTCTTTCCTAATAGTGCTGAAATACGGACTATTGGAGACATTTTAATTTTGATTGAAAATATCCACGAGGATCAATTTTGGGATCTAACTTTTATCTCTTTTGATTTGTGATATGAATAAAAGCTAAATAATAATTCTTTTTTCCAATGATTAACATTAATATTTACACGCCAAGCTTCATAGAGAGTCATCCTTTCAAGTGCACTAGGGGGATTTGATTGAGAATCTACACAATTGCAGCAACTGTATCAACCCAAAAATAGTAATCATTTTTTTTGTAACATCCTCCATCCCATTTCAAACACTATATGGTTCTTCCTTTCAAATACACCATGTTATTCATGTGTCTAAGTAGTGGTGAGTTGTCATTTGATGTCATTTAAATTACAATAATTTATAAAAGCACTCAAACAAATTTCTCATCAATAATTAGAACCAAAGTTCATTATTTTAGAACAACTCTCATTATCGACAAGGGACTTAAACTTATTGAATGTATTAAAGGCTTCATGTTTGGTATTAAGAAAATAAATCCAATGCTTTCATAAATAATTATCAATAAAGGAATAAAATATGATGATCTATCCAAAAAAAAATGTTTGCATAGGACCATAGATATTAGAATGAACTAGCTAAAGGGAATAATGGGCCCTCCATGCACCACATTTTTGAAATTTCTCTACACAAAACTTTTTCTTTCTTTCAGTAGCACTGGGATGCACTATGCAAGTACCCAATTTGAGCTTTTTATTTTTTATTTTTT
>VDFB02385517.1:0-10049 GCA_007258455.2 Sequoia sempervirens | reverse complement strand
AATCCCTTCAAGAAAAACCTACATAAGATATAGTGCCACAACTAGCAACTATATTGTAGGAAATATACTAATCATATTACATTCTTTGAGCAAATGATATAAGTACCTCTACAGCATCTGGGCCTGTGCATTCTGTACCACCACTTACCCTTCGGCCAACATATTCCTGACCAAACCCACCTTTTTCCAACTTCCTTTAACTCTTGTAGATTGGGGAACTTCCTCCTCAAAACCATTGTTCTTATGCATATACAAGTTATTAGGACTTCTTTTAATTTTTTCCCTTTTCTTTTGGCTTGAGAATTAAAGAGTTGGAAGTTTATTTTTCCCTCTTGCAAGTACTTTTATGTCATATGAGACATAAGGTAAGGCTCCCTAAAGACCTATCAGACAATTCTGATGTAATAAAATCTCTCGGAGTGGTACAAAAAATGTTAACAAAACCTTTGTCCGATTGATCTTATTGTAAGATTATAATTATATGAAGTAAAGAATTAATATATCTAGCATTTATTTGTATCATAAGCCTATATGTTATAATGTGGGTTTCCAAATGACTAGAAAGAGTGATTAATTCTTTATACATAGATATTTGTAAACCTGATAACATATAATATGCAGTTTGCTTACTTTTGAAAGGCCTTTAAACTCCCAATACCTGAAATTCAAAAGATAAAAATACAATGGTTCAAATTTTTCCTTGAGGATTTTAATTCTACAGCTCTACCGTTCATGTTAGAGAAAATATTTTATAGTTGGTAAAACGTGGAGATGGATCCTTAAGGAGAGCATATGGTAACTTTATATATTTGGTTAGATCGTAGGCAGCTAGGAATGATATGGATGGTAACTCCATTAAGTGCACTGAACCTTAAAATTCATGTATCATTAACGCCATCAAATGCAATGATAAGGGTATTGCTCTTTGGATCTTTCCTAGCATCAGGTTTTGTCTTGAACCATGCTCCTATTATTATTTCTTGGGATAATTTATTTTCAATGTGCTAAAGATATTGAATGCCATTGGTGCAAAGAGTATCAAACAGTAACTAAATGTATTGGAAGTCATTATGTATGTAACATTAAAATTGTTGAAGGTTTCGTTTTTCATGTTCAAATATTGTAATATTATTTACTCTTTTATTAGGAAGCTTTATGATGATGTTTAAATTACACAAACGACTTATGCTTGAATGTGAAATTGTGTTGCAACATGTTAGAAAATTATACCAATAACCTTCTTTAACATTTAACCAATGCTACAGTCATATCAAAGTCAAGTTTTACTGTATTTCATTATGTGGAATTGCTAATAGGAGAATCACAAGTCCACCTCTTGGATACAAAAATTATCAATTTGTTGCTCTAATAGATATTGTGACAAGAGAGAAGCATTATTCTATGGTTACACCTTTATTGTCTAAAATTTCTTGATGAAGCTAAAATTTATTGCAATATTGCAAGTCATGATGGATGTAATTTCATTAAACGTGTTGGAGGTTCTAGTTTTCATGTTTAGATATTGTAGTATTCTTTACTCTTTTCATTAGAAAGATTTATGATGAAGTTTAAAGTACACAAGAAAATTATGATTGAGGGTGAAACTATACTGTAACGTGCCAACAAATTACACTAGTAGCATTCTTTAACATTAAGGCAATGCTATGGCCATATCAGAGTTATTTTAATGCATAAAAGACTATAGATATGCCTATATATTGCCTCTAGAATGATAATAGGACATGTTTTCTCAATGAGTTTGAACTAGAATATGACTCCTTGTGGTGTAGGATAAGGATTTTTATGCCATGCACAGATGCATACTTCCTTGTTTGACTACGCATGTACTCTACATGTCTGCAATTTGGAGAATTTCTTTTCTAGTCTTTCCAAGAATTGTCATAAATAAGTCTTTATTGTCCAATTGATAGCTTCCTTTTTACTACTTTTTCTATAATTTTCATCATTCAGCCATGTGTAAGTTGAGATATGAAGCTTTCGACCATTATTTGGCATCCTGTCTGAAGGTTTCTTGACCTCTTGAATATTGTTGTTTCTAACACAAGCAATAGGTATATGAACAGTCATAGCATGATGTATTCCTTCTTTGCTTATCCATTTATCATAAGCTTAAAAGATTCTTGTAAATTTCCTCCTTTAGGATACATGCCAAGAGGTGCCCTGACTATTCTATCATCAAGAACAAGATTTATTTTTAACATAATATTTAATAATTGAGTTGATTATTGTTATCCACTTCTATATGCCTTAGAACCCTTTCTAGAAAAAACTTTGATATGACCATAAAAAACTATATTTAAACAAAACTAAAAGCAGTTGAAATTCTAAGATTGGTCACTACTTTTTCATCTGCTTTCTCCTTTAAATCAAAATGCATAATGCTCTCCGGTAGAAACTCGACGCTTGCGTCACTTGTTTATAAGAGGAAACATTCCAATCATTCATACAATTCCATATAAGTTTGTTAATTTTTGAAAATATATGATAAGATTTTCAAGAACATAAATTACCCCAAATTATAAAAAATTACTTAGAAAATTAATTATTATATGAAAAATTAATAATACACTATCTAACAACAAATATGGATATTCTGAAGCCAAACTGCCACCTCAAGAGTTACAATGCAGTCCACAATAAAACACTTTTCAACAACAATTTTAATTTGTTGGAAAGCAGTGACATCAAACCAAACCTTATAACAATTGGGTAAATGAAGCGGGGAGGATTGTAAACATCCTGCTCAAACACATAAACAAACACAAATGAAACACAACAAACTGATCTGGATTATTTTTTGAGGTGAGAGAAGGCATAAGAGCAGTTGGTAATTAGCATGTAGCATCGCAATATCCAATTCCACTCCCGCAGTCGCCGATGTTGCAGCACTTAGGGGTGGCTGGATATCCTGAACAACCACCATCGTTGACGCACAGGTATTTAGAGCATGGTCCTGCTTGTGCTGAAGCCACGCTAATACTCACCATTATTATTATTGCCACTAACAGTATAACCACCTTTCTAGCCAATTCTGCGCTACCCATTTTCATTGCCATTTATCCTTCCTCTTTAGCTTTTTTCCAAAACAAATCACACAAGATGGTGTAGCTCAGATGAGAATCCTTCTTTCTTGCAACGTCATTAAATAGCTAAGATGAGATTGTACTACTCATTCTCATCGTCTGTGTTTTCATTGCCAACTCTGCCTTTTCAATTTAATCTCTCATTTCTATGTGAAAATAAAAGCAATACGTGGAAGCTAATTTAATGGTTAAGACAAATTGTTCATTGGCAAACCGTGAGACTTTACTGTTCTTGCTCCAACAGATGAAACACTGGAAATAAAAATACAACCGAAAAAGAACTTTAGAGTCCCTGTCCCTGCTACAGGCCGGCCTCGGCATATTAGCTAATAAAATATGTCATTGAACATTTTGGTAGAAACAAAATCTATCCCATGCCTATCCAATAGCTGATTAAAAAGCCATTCGTATGGATAAAATCGCCACCGTTTCTTTCACTTATTTTTTTTATACTCGTTTTGCTTTGAGCGAATTGCTCGTTTCGATAATAGTACAAGCAATTTCGCAAGTAAGCCATATTTGTTTTGGATTCTTCCCTTTCCAGTCGTCTTACCTTTGATTTCTCAAGAAATATCAATCCGGCTATTTCAAATATGTTAACCGTTTCCATCCGTTCGTTTCACCTGCCTCCCTTTCCCTTTACCTTGCCAGTTCTGTTAACCGCTGCAGTCAGCAGTCAACCGCCCATTTCCCGCTTATGATTCAAATCAAACTCAAAACTGTCCCCGCTGCAAACTTTGGTCGATGCTCGTACAGAGTTATTGCAGTGGAAGGCACGTGAAAACGCTCTGATAGACATACAAAATGTGGAAGCATAGACAACGGACGTTCTGAATGCCTGAAATAAATGCGGTCTCATGGAATGCCATGATAGCAGGACATACGCAAAATGGATTTTTTGAAAGGCTTAGGAACTTTCAAGCAATTGCAACTGCAGTTGTAAAGCCAGACTCCGCAACCTTTGCCAGCAGCCTCCCTGCCTGTGCGAAAATGGGAGCTTCGGAACAGGGTATGGAATCCGGTCGAGGCATTTTTTCACGTGTTGTGGTTGCAACTACCTTGGTACACGTGTATGCAAAATGTGGAAGCGTAGCCAAGGCATGTGAACTGTTTGACAAAATGCCTCAAAGAAATGTGGTCAAATGGATTGCCATGATTGCAGGATATGCAGAATCTGGAAGCATAGACCAGGCACGTGAACTGTTTAACAGAACGCCTCGATGAATCGTGTTATCTTGGAACACCCTCATTGCAGATTATTCACGAATTTGACTTTTTTAAAAGGATTTAGGAACTTTCAAGCAATTGCAGTTGGCAGGTAGGCGTCGTTGCATGGGCTCTTCAGTAAATTGGCTTTCAGTATTCTGTTCCTCGCTGCACAGCGGAAGTATCTGTTCTGCTATGTGTTGAAAATTTGCTGAATAATGTAGTGTAATTGAGAGGGAAATAAATTTGGAAATTTATTATTAAGAATGTATAGTGCGTTTGATGGCATCAACTGAGGTCTCTTTTCTCTCAATGAAAATGAAGAAATATGAAACTTAAAGTTGTCTTGACAAGTTGCTTATTTTGCGGTTCACAATTTTGATGAGTCTATGCTATAGATCGATCGACAATAATCTTGGAGATCAAGTGCACAAAATGACTTTCATAAATTTCATAGGTTAATCAAATTTGAAGAAATAAATTTATCTCTATATGACAGTTCACCAGAGAGTTAAAAGGTGTAAGTACAAGCACATTGTTTAACCAAAAAGAATTTTATTTTGGTGACGTTAAACAAGTGAGACCTTTCTTTGGGTGGGAATTATTTTCCTATCTATATAATCATGCTCAAAGAAATTAGTTTGTTATACTTGAGATGGTGAGGAGAATAGGGAGCTTTGGAATAATGTATGGACATCTATCAAATTATTAAGGATAGAACAATTATGTTTGATGTAGTTGCAATCACTTTGGTAAAGATGTATGCAAAATGTTGGAAGTATAGACAAGGGGTGGGAACTGTTTTGGGCTCAGAATTCAATATCTTTATTCTAATCTTCATTTCTCGAATCATTTAGCAATCTTTTGTTTGTTGTTATCTATCTTATCTTTTTTTTTTAAACTTCATGTAATAAAGGCATGGTTGTACTCTACACATGTGCGCCATTCTTATACTAAAATTGGACTTTGTTATTCCTATTAGCAACCTCAATTATCCATTAGACCCTCTTATTATTTTCCATCAAATGTTTATCTAGTTTCTACCTAAATTCATTCTTATTACCTTTTCAAAGTCTTTCAACAATCTTGTCATTCATAAAAACTTTAGTAAACTAATCAATTTCTTATTTTTTTATCATTTCCCAACTAAGTCCCATTTAGATTAAGAATTTAGTTTTAGGAATACATGTTAACCAATCTAACTAGAAAAAAAAAAATTCTATTTAGTTCGTAGATAATTTGTATGTTTGTGTTAAGTAAGCTCGTTTATTATAGATTGTTAGTTGAATCCTAAGATAGATAATTGAAAAGGATTTCCTACATTTAAACTATGTAGGTTATCTATCTCCTATCTATATTTGTAGTGAGCTTGATGTCAGTCCTAACCTTCATTGTTTATTCCTTTCTTCATCTTCAAAAGAATATTTGTCTATAAACAACAAATTTTCATTGTAATGTTTGAAATTTAGTTAATTCTACTTTGACTTCTTAATTTTTCATCATTCAACAATACTTTCCTTTTGAGTAAACATAAACATAGTCGCAGCATATAGACCTTATCACAATTAGGTTGGTGTCCATTTAATACACTATTGTCTTTGTCTTTTATTTTCACCTAAAAAATTAAACACTCTACATTTTTCTACTCAAATTTTGTATGTTATATGAGAATGAATCATTTTTATGTTCTTTGATATAAATTATTAGCCTTCCTTCTTTGACTATCCCTTCCTGACACATTATCTCTTATAAGAATTCCAATCTAAATATATCCATGCATTTTCCTTCCTCTATTGTCATCCACCCCACATGTTGTCCCACTCTATATGTCTCACAAGAATGAGCACTTTGATAATCAATCCCTATTAGATGATTTTGAATTTGTCACTCACAAAAATTGAGCACCACCTATCTCTCCTCCGAAGTAGCCTACTTGATGATGCCACCTACTCCTTAAAAAATATCATCATCACCCATCTTGAGGGGCTAGCAATATTACAAGGTATAGGATATACTGCCCACACTTGTGTCCCTTCATAGTCGAGTTCTCCTAGCTTCATCCCTCTCTTCTAGCAAAATTATTTTCTTTTTTCTACATCTCCATATTCCTTCACCTGAATTTCCATGCCTACTCCTTATCCAACACACATTACAACCATTATGTCTCCCTCGTCATTCCTCCTTTTAACTATGATTATGTCGGGCTTTAGGAAACCACTTTACCTCCTACCCCTAGATGTGCCACCCTTTTAACCCTTACCCTTCACTTATCTTGCTTGATCCTCTCTTACCACTATTGTCACTCCCTCTCCTATCCTACAACTAACCTCACAACCCTTGCCATACTCTTACTGAAACATGATTTCTTTTACATCTCTTGCCCTCAATGTCCCAACCTATGCCCCTAGTCCTATCATTTACCACCTACTTCAAGAATTTTCATTAATGGAATGCTAGCCAACTCTTATCATATCATCTTATACATTGGGGGATGAAACCTTAAACCTCTTTCACAACATAATGTATTTGGCTATAATAGATCACCCACAAGAACCATAATTCATCTTGTTAAACATTGGCATACATGTATGATTGGATAAGCAATCCTAAGATGAATGTTCAATCCTTTATAGATCAATGTGCATTGATTATTACTTTGATGATCTATTCATAGCGAAGATTTATCTATTCATTAAGGAAAAATAACATAAAGTGTTCTACTCTTTATCTACCTATTCTTTGGGTTCCTTCCTGTATCTAACTTATCTTTTCATGGCACACATTCAATTCAACATGGGATTGCAGGTTAGTTTCATCAAAATTATACATTGTAATCAAGACTTAAATAAGAAAGTGATGGATTTTATCTTATATCATCAATGCATTATTTCATAAATCTCCTATCTTCTTCTTGACTCTAATATCAAGAAGGTGTTTATTAGGAATATTTTCCAAAGCATCGGAATCAAAATCTCTTGCACAAGTATTCAACATTTACAACACTTTTTACCACTTTGTATAATTGTAGATGGGTGATATCTATCATTTTAAGGTCATCTCCTCATTGGCCTCTAATGTCTCTATTTGTTTAGCCTCTTTCTCTTCTTAGGAAACCAACAATTCTACAAAGAACACCAATAACTTATAATTTTATCCTTAACGCAACCTTAATCAAACATTTAACTAAAGTGACTAAAACTATCTTACTCCTCTAAACTTACTATCTCTCTTTTTCAACAAGCTAATACTAATTGGATGAAGCTAGAAAAACCAGCAATTACATCTTTCAAGAGTTTCTTTCCAATAACCATAAGCAACTTCATATTATCCAACCATTGAACCCTAACCTCTTCTTAATACACCTATAAGCTTTGATTAATTACCACTATTATTGAGAAGGGTAAGTCTCAAATGAAAATAGATGTAGGTCTTACAAAAAATAAATATCTTCTCTAATTATAATAATTAATAAAAAAAACAAAAAGCATCCAAATAATCCAATTTTAAGTAATATTTTTTAATATTTTTTAATATATAAATATCTCTACCAACAAACTCCCCTAATAGTCACTACTAAAAATTAATGATCACCCATAGACATCTTAAAAATGGATATGAAGGGTGCAATTCCTATAAATGGTGGGGACAATGGAGGGGAGGCTTTGGAGATTTTGTAGATGGCGGCGAGGGAAATGATAAGTCGAAAGATGGAGAAGGTGTTGGTGAACAAGAGTTGGCTTCCTACCTATGGGTTTTTTCCATTTTGAATCCCCTTACCCCTATGGTGGTGGTGATAGCCTCTACATTTGTTCCTAAGACTAAATACCTCACCATTGTGTATGTTTCCTTCCCTTGTGTTGTGATCCTAGGCTCCTGCGCTAGCCTTGGCACGCTTATTGAGGTTGATGTGAGGGGTGACTCTCTTGAGGATTATTTCACTTAGGGGATCTCTTTGGCTCAGAAGGAGGAAGAATCTCTCCTTGATATTCTTATGGATGCTCGTATTCCAAAGAAGTGTATGGGGTCCATGTCTTCTACAAGTGATCTTGTGGATTCCAATGAGTATGTTCCTCTTCTCGCTATCTCCATAGAGTCTTAATGTTCAATTGTTGATAAGCATGGTGATTCTGGGTTGGGGTCTATTAAGCCTTCTCTAATTGTGAATAGGTTATCTTTCAAGAGGGTGTTTCTTCTAGCCCTCCCAAGAATCCTTTTCTTGAGGTGGGTTTGCAAATAAATCTTCTTGCCTCATCATCCTTGTCGATGCCTTGTATTACTGATATGTATGAAGTGGAGATTGTGCCCTCTCTCTATCCCTATCGAGACCTATGTTCCATATCACCTTCATTGGATGAAGCCACCATTCTTATGATTACTAAGGGAGTGCCTTATACTCCCTATAGTAAACTGGAGAGTAGTGTTGAGGAGGTCATTCCTCAACCTCCTCCTATCCTTTTTTAGCATGATGAGTGGGTGGACAGAGCCTTTGCTTTCCTACAACATGCTCTCATTGGAAAATTATCTAGTTAGAGACCAAACATTGATATTATTCGTTGATGGGTGTCTTCTTGTTGGTGTGGTTTTGTTTTGCTGAGGGAGTAGGATTTGAGTAATGAAAATTTTATCTATTATCCTCCAACTCTAGTGTGGACTACTCTCATGTTCTATTAGGTGGGCCCTAGTTTCTAGTAAATCCCATTTTTATATTCAAAATTAGTTTCTTCACATTATCCTACTACCCTAAAGGAATTGAGATGCACGTCTAATTGGCTCACCTTTGAGATTCAAAGTTAATCTCTAGTCCTTGTGATCTCTTTTCTAATTAAATTCCCCTAGGGAAAGGCACCTATTTTGGATATTTAAAATCGTATTTAGGAACCCCTTTTCCCCACATTTCAACTTTATATTTGATTGTAATGACCTAATTGTATTTTAAAACTATCTTATTTTTAATTATAGGCTTTGATATATACTAAAACAGGTGGTTTGTATTACCATGTTTGCCACTAGCTAAGTTAGCAAAATTTCATTCAATAAAAACCTTGTTTCAACTAAAATAATTTTTTATCGAAACCATAATCGGAACACAATTGGTTGAACCTAAAAAATTTGCTGGGATAAATGAATTTTGACTAAAGTATATTAAGTGGAATATGTGCTATCATAATGCATGTGTTGTATTTTACACAAGACTGTATTTTTTTGTCAAATGAAGTCTTTTATCTAGTGTCATTGATTTATACTAAATAATCATAATAATCCATTAATAATTTTAGCATATAATTGCTATTATACATCCTATGTTTATAATTGAGTTCTATTTATAATTTTAATTTTGTTTTAATTTATTTTAATTTTTATATAAATTTAATATTTCTTTTTTCTTTTTAGATTCAATTTATTAAAACTATATTCTAACTATGTGGTCATTCCTTTTTCTTTCTATTTCCCCGCTCTTCTTTAAGCCCCTTTCTAGTGCATCGAACATGTAAAATTTGGATAGAATTGCCCTCTTATATCCCAAAAAGTGATACTATAGTGGTTTATTTGAGGAATATATAAGATGAATAAATAAAGGGATTGAAAAATAATTTCCCTATAGTTATATGTCATTTGGATATGTTTTTTACACTCTTCTTTTAGACCTATATCATTAATACTTCTCATCTAGGATTTTTATTCTTCTAGGAACTTTCATATTTTATTTAAGTTAGTTTCACCATAAAGATTATAGTAATG
>VDFB02385516.1:148259-160699 GCA_007258455.2 Sequoia sempervirens | reverse complement strand
ATGCCTTGTTTAACAAATTCAAATGTGCTTAATTTCTCGCGGTTCAAATCCAAGCAGATCGTTATAAATCCCACAAAATTGGTGAGATCTAATTTTAAAAAATGGAAAGTGTACTCGTTTACATCAGATTTTCGTTCCAAAAAAATTAGAAGTGTGGGTGATTGGAGTGGTCTTCTCACCACCTTCGTATAATTAGCCGTTTACTTTTCAAATTTATTGGCCGTTTGTGAGCAGTTTGTTTTTTTCCCCTGTTCCTTGTCTTTGTGAATCCTTTCTTATAGAAACTGTGTTTTCGAGCCAATTGTTATGTTGTGACAAGTTACATATATGTCATGGTTACAGATTTAATAGACCCTTGTTTGCTTGTATTTATGTCAATGAACCAAGTTTTTTTTGCCCAATTCATAGGGTTGATGGTGTAGGCATGGGAGGTTGACATTTGGGAGTTTTTTGGTGGCTTTTTGGTTACATTTTCTAACAAGCGTGGTTGCACTTGGAGGGCCTTTGGGCTCCTTTTCTCTTTCAAACACATTGTCAAAGCTAATGAGCCCTCATCATTTAGACATGTCTAATTTCTACTACATACAACAAACAAGTTTAAATCAGACCAATCTTTGGAAAAATGTCCAAAAGATCTAACAATTGTTTGGAGAAGAGTATGGATCGACCCATTTTGGTCATGAGTCCTAATCTAAATGCAGACATGATGTATTCTATATATTTGAACATGTGAATTAAAATATTGTTGTCTTTCTTGGATTGTTGGGCTCATCAAACTTGACAACCTGGGGGAGAGGGGGAGAAGGGTGCATAGAGATTATGTTTGTTGTGAATGAATATTTCTTTGTTATCTTTTCAAGAACATCTAATCAAAATATGGTTTTCGAAAGAGGCCCTTATTTTAAAATCAAGCAAATTTATTCATTAGACTATAGTATGTAGTTTTTGATCCTATGGACTTGGGTAAAAGTCCAAACTTATGTCACATTTTTATAAAGGAAATGACCAACAAAAATATAATTTCAACAAATAAAATGTAAATGATGAAGTTTATGCTTATAATTTAATAATAAAATAAATTTGATTGGATATATTTTTAATAAATTTTAAAAAAGAAGTTTAATTGCTAAAAAATATGAAAAAAAGTGAGGTTGAACCAAAAAAAAAAGAGAACATTTTTTTCCTATAATTGTTTTCCCTTCATAGTTGACTTAAAGATCTAATGTATGGGGGAAAAAATAAAATTTTTTTTAATAATTTGTAAAACCAAACTTAATCAAAATGTCAAACTTTTCATGGGACAGCAACTTTTGTATGATTTTTTTACCATTTAAAAACATATACTCTTACTCTCTGGTATAACATATATATTTTTATTTTTAAATATGTTTTAATATTTTTTAATTTCTAAAACCACATGTTTGATTATAACAACCTACTTGTAACATGTTTTTAAAAATCATAAGTAATGTTTTTCAATCTAATTTTTTTACACAATAGTGAAAAGAAACATTAGAAGAGTTTTTTGGGTAGAAAATGTGTGAATTTGTAAATAAAAATATGATAAATTTTTTTAACAAATTTAATAATTTTTCAACCATTATTTTTTAAGACTTTGTTGGCATTACAATTCGCACCTCTGGAGTGTGTATTGGCAACAAATAGTTATGCACAATGCATAATGACTGCTCTTCAAATTAGGAGGGCAAGCTCCCTCTTTTGTTGATATGCGTGAAAAAAGTAAATGTTCTAAATCATATCTTTTTGACTCAGTTGGAAGAGGCACAAGGTTAAGAAAACCAATACATTGCAGCTAAGGATTTTCTCTGGTTTTGCAGATCTTAACTACAACTAACTTAATGCTTTAACTATCCTATTTCCTCAAGAGAAACAGAGAATGAAAATTTAGGAGCAGGGAATTGGTATACGATAAACTTTAAGTCAGGATTTCCAAGGAGGCGGGACACCTATCCGAGGTGTAGGCTGAAAGAAAGGTTATTGGAAACAACATCAAATGGTAGATTAGTTCTCAGGATTTCTAAGGAGGTGGGACACCTATCTGAAGTGTAGGCTAAAAATAATCTACTGGAAACAACACTTAAACGACAATCTTTGCTTCTAAATTCCCAAGGAGGAGGGACTCTTATCTAAGATGTAGATATGAAACAAAGGTTATTAGTCACAACATCACATGATAATCTTTACTTCTAAACTCCCAAGGAGGAGGGACTCCTATCCAAGGTGTAGATATGAAACAATGCTTATTAATCACAACAAGAATAAAACTGGGATCTAGCAAACTATATAACAAGACACGCACACAATAAACGATCAAACCAGCATTATATTTAACTAAGTGAACAGATAAAAAATAACAATATTGCATGGCAAGGCGACTCAGCAATTTATTATCATAGAAAATTTTCTAATTACAATGTGAATAGATATTGAATAGTGATACTACAGGCAAGGTGGCTTAGCATGTCTGCTATCACGAACAAAATTTAAAGATATAATGAGCAAGAATGCTCTTATTTATAGACGTCAAAGGAGTAGGGAACCCTAAAATCTCCTTGAGTTAACAAGAGTCTTGCAAGCATGCAAGAGTTATTGCTAAACCTAAATGTATGCAACTATACATCTAACTGGAAAAACTTCCTCAGTTAACTAAACCAAAACTAAACTAAATGGACGTTGCAACACACAAGTCCTTATTGATATGTAAGTCAACTAATAACTAACATCAGTTAACTGAAACTGAAAAATACATGAGAACTCCATATGTACATAGGTAATTCCAAAATAGACATGCAATGAGATGTGGATCAATGAGTTAACTCGAAAAGAGGCATCGAGTCAACTATTGTGTCTAATGTCTATCATGAAAGGTGGGATGCTCTGATCTGTAGTTCAATAACCACAATCTCAAGCAATTAACCCCTCCACGAGGTCGTTGACTGCATCACCATCTGGGGCACTAATACTCTTCTAAAGCACTATGTGTCTTTGCGGCATCTCTTCACCACCTGTGATATGACTCTACAACTCTCCTCTAGTTTTGATCGCATCATCAAATAATGTTGACATAACTATAAGTTGATCCAACTTACCGCCAACGGAATCATCCCTGAAAATCTCATGAATGAGCACCTGCAACTCTGAATGTATGTCGGTGAGCTCGATGTACTCACCACCCTCACACTGATACTAACAAGGGACTCGTGACATGAAAGTTCTCATGAACTTGATAGAACTTGTCACCTTTTCTCTACTCTCATCCAACTCTGCAAAAATTGTTTCATGTATTTTTACCTTGAAAATTAATTGTGTTCTCCAAGTAAAAATAGTTTCCTTATCCTCTTCTTCAGTGACCGAGTCATATGTCATCCTCGGATGAGAGATCATGATCTCATTTTGTGGTTTGTCTACCACCAAGTCTTACTTTGAATCCTAGATCTATGTGTGAAGTTCATAGGCATTGTACCTCAATTGGTACAATTCTGAAAGTATGAAGCGACCCCTTGTGACAAACTCCTCCTCCCAATCTTTTAGGAGCTTCCCTTATACAACCAGCTGATTTAGTTGATTTTGCTATGCTGGTAACTCTAACATCTATGGGAGAAAGGCGGTGACATTCTTAGTGTTGTGCATAAGATTGGAGATATACTGGCCAAGCTATTGGATTTCAGCCTTGAGGGATGCTTTATCTTCTATTTCCTTTATGACTCTCTCCTTTGTGCTTTCTATTGCAACCTCGAGGAAATCAATGTTTGATTGGCATGTGCTTCTACCAAGGTTGAACTTTATCAAGGTGAAGTCATCAACCTCTACCTCGTCCAAGTTCTTGTCCTCTGGCAGTGCAACGGTCTCAATTAGATTTACTTGTCAGTGTTCCCACATGGACTTGTTTCTTTATCCTTTTATCTAGCATGTTCTGGTAGACATGATCAAAATCTGAGAAGTTCAGTTTGTAGGATGGTTGCCTCCTCTTCCTACCCAGCTGATTCTCAAGCCAAGACAAATCTCAACTAATCTCACTGGAAGGGTGGTGCTAGTCATAGGAACTCCTAATGAGTGGGAATGTGTGGAATCACTGCTATGTGGTGACGATTCTAGCTCCAAGTCAATGTGAACCGGAACTAAAGACTACTATGGTATTGGCGATGGCATGGGAGGATCTACCTCTACTTCTGGCATGCTCTCAACTGAATTTGTGGAAACTTCCACATGTTGTTCTTGCTGGTCCAAATCAACAAGTGGTGCTTTTTCCTTTGAATTTCCATACACTTTGCCTCATTTAGGAGGATTACTCCTTTTCTTTTGTCTAGGTTTTGTCTTTGATGTGGAAGTCAATGAAGTATCCACCAGTGACGACTCTATATTTGGCATGGCTTCCCTCCTCATCTTCTTGCTATCCAAGTAGAGTATACAATTTCTAACAACCCTACTTGATCTTTCCTTAATAGATGTGCATTCCTTGGCAAACCAATCAACGATTGGAAGCAGCTGTGTGTCAACTTGTTCTCTAAAAAATGGATGAAGTACATCCCCATCATCATCTGACAACCCTCCCACATCTTCTAACATGAAAATAGAAATTTGTGAAAGGGTGAACCTACTATAACTACGTCGGCGCACTTCAAAGTCATCCTCGCAGTTGAACCAATAATCCTCCATAGAAGGCTTGTGATAAGAACGGCCTCCAAGGCATGTTGAGTAGTGACTCCAAGGGTCATATGAGTGTCTCTTAACAAGATACTTAAGATTAAGTCTTACTAACTCATGGCCCATAGCCTTGGCGTCAACTGCTATCTTGCACCTATAAATCCCCATCTGTAAAGCAAAAGTGGCAGTTGGCTTGCGTTTGTTGCACAGATGTGAGTGAACATCGTACACTATCATAGAAACTCCATGAAAACCACCTTATCTGAAGGATAATGAGGTAGCATGGCTTGATGACATGCATATCCGTACACACGGATGTAGGTATAGGTAGGGAACTGAATGAACCAATCTACCCATTCTACCATTGTTGCTCTAACTTCCGCTGAGATGCGTATATGTAACTCTCGGTCCAAATTCCTCACTGTGTACATCAAAAATGCTTCCTACACATGCTTGTAGTGTCGCTCGGACCATGTGAACTCAAGTTGTTCGTAATATTGATGAACTTTTTATACATTGAGAATCCCCATAGTGTTCAACCCTCTAAAATGGCCCTAGAATGCAATCAGATACACGAGGTACGAACACATGTGAAACTCGTGAGCAACCAAGAAGTCGATCATCTATCTATGGAGAACGTCACTAATCAAAGAGGCCCAATCATAATGCTCCCTTCTATAAATAATCTAGGTCATGATGTAATACATCCAAGGCTGGAATTTATGGGCATCTACTTGACTGGAAATGCGATTAAGAAGGGTAATCAAAATCACGTATTCATCTTTGAACTCTCCACGACCCACATTCTTTGGTAAGTTAACTCTCTTCTGTTTAAGCCACCTTTCTGCCATTTTCCTCTAACATTTCTCCTTATCTGCATTGAATTCCTTCTCACACTGATCCATGGTAATAACCAAATTATTCGAATTATGAGGAATATTGAAGCACTTCTCAATGTCCTTGGGCCTAATACTGCATATCACCCGTCCATCTACTGATTGAATCTCTTGAGTAGTAGAATTGTAATGCTTTACACAAGACATTACGAATTTTATACACTGTACTATGATGGGAAGTGAAGCCGCCTCTAGCAACCCGGATTCTTCAATGTTTTGAAGTGTAATCTAGTTCATTTCTGATGCATTTAAGTCAACCTTTGGATCCACCTAATGCAAGTCAATGTCATTCGTTCTGATGAAATCATGAATTAAGACCGATTTGGTCTTGAATTCAATCTATGTGAACTGCATTTTGAAAACCTTGCATGTTGACTATAAACACGACTATGTTCTGACAACTTTCTCCGAAAAGCTAAAACAACTCCTGGTGAGGCTAAAAATAGCTTGTCGAAGGGCAAGTTTCACGAAATTTTTTGAGACATGGGTTTTGTAGAGAAAATGATTCTAAGCAAACCCACAACATTAGTAATTCATAAAAATGCCTTTTAGCTTGACATGCAAAGACTTTTTGGAAAAAAGCAACAAGGGGCAGTAGGGGTTGCGAAGGATTTTTTTTTTGAAAAATTCTAGGATATGGGCTTTGTAGAGAAAGTAATTCTAAGCAAACCCAGATCCTTCGTTTTACAAAATATTGATTTTTCCTCTACCATGCAAAAGAATTTCCAGAAAAAGCAAAGCTTCAAAAAGATGAAGCTACGAGGCAATTTTTCCTGAAAAATTCTAACACATGGGTTTTGTAGAGAATGTTGTGCGCAACATACCCAGATGATCAGAACTATGAAAAGCCACCTTACTTGCACATGTGAGAGAAAACCTAAGACAAGGATAAAAGAAATAAGAGAGAGAAAATAGAAGTTATATTATGCCTCTACCTATACTTGAATGAAGTCTGTTGAATAATCTGGACCTGTATTTGTGAAGACTATGGAAAATAACACATGTAGCACCTTCAGATCTTGCTTGCACGAGAAAATACGTGTTTGCACTCAACCTACTGTGAAAATAATGGACGCCTAAATGCATATTTAAAGAATTTTTTAAGGGTTTAGGCATCTCATGCAGGCAAAAACCCTATATTTAGGGTGCAATTATCTCATTGGGCTGCACTTAGTTAACAAAAACAAACACTAAGTCTTGAAATAGGCACCACTTTAAAATAATGAAGAAAATATGCCTTTGCAAGCAAAAATGACGTTTCAAACTGAAGTTTTAATATTATTTAATTTAGTTAACTGACTCCACCTTTTTGGGGTGGCCAGAACATGCACTTCAATTTCAAAAAGTCAAACTTTGACTTTCTAGGCGCCTTTACTCAACATTTGAGATTTTTTTTGCTAAGCTCCTACTTTTTAGCTCCTTTGAAAACATCACTGTAGCCTTTGTTGAATCCTGATTTTCGGATGCTCGGTTATTCCTGGAGCTAAGCTGACACATTCATCGTGTAGCTGGAACAAGTATGATATGTTATTGTTAGGAGCTGCAAGAGCTAAAAACTAAGTCTGATGCCTCATATTTAAGGGCGCCTTTTTTCCAAAAGGGTGCATATGACACCAGACTTAGCCATTTTCCTGATTTGACTCTTTGTGCTTCAATTTGTTGTTGTTGGTGAATGATGACTCTCGTCGACTGGATGTTGATCCATTACGTAGCTAGAAGAATTCTACAAAGAATGATTGTATATTCAATGTCCGAAAGATGAATTAAAACCTCAAATGCAAGGGTGCCCCTAACTTGTAGAGGCCCAATTACACTTTTGAAAATGATTTTACAATTTGTAACTTTCAATAGAATGCTCCACTTTGACCCTCGCTTCTGGGACCTGGATTGCTCTAATGCGCATGCCGCTGATCTCATCAAGGAGAAGGAACAACTTGTAAGAGATGTTCTTGGAAGTGACGAAGCAAGAAAACTGCTTCTAATACCTCCAGTAGAAGGGTGCCTTTCTTAAGGAAGGTGCATTTTTCCATACTTAGCCATTTTTTTGCTTGTTTTTATCCTTCAACATTTTTTGTTGATTCTTCCTCTACGGGCATTTGACAGATCCTAAGGGCTGACGGTTGGATTCATTGAATAGCTAGGAGGATTCTGCATAGATCTCATGAAGACAACAGTTGTCAAAAACCTCTGTGATGAGATTCAAGCTTAGATTTCAACACCTAGTACTAGCCAACTGCCATTGACGACCTCGGGGGTCCGAACTTTTCTCTTGAAAAAGTGAAAACTACCCACTAGACTTAAAATCACTTTTTCTTGATTTTGACTTCACTAATGTGATCGTGATGTGAAATAAGCCAATCAAAATTAATTTCAGCCAATTCTGACAAGATTATATTTTTAGGGTTTTCCCAAAAATAAGGGTCCGAAAACCATAATTTTCAAAATTTTCAAATTTTACCAATATCTTCCTGACATTGAACCTACAAAAATCCCATGCTTCATTTTCCCAAAAAATGAGTTTTGAAGACACTTTTACAAGATTTAGACCATTTTAATCAAAATGCCTTAATGAAGCAAAACATTTGGTTTGGGTACAACAAATTTAATATAGATCTAATATTAGATTGTGTATTTTTTTAATCTAAATTTTTTAACATGAAAGTTAAGCAAAAAATCATACAAAGAAATTTTGACTAAAACTCTACAAGTTTTTTAGGTAAAAATATAATGGATTTATTTTAACAAATGTATTTTTTTCATTTTTTTTTAAAGATTTGATATAATTATAAGATCGCATTTGTAATTAGTATACAATGCCTATTATTATGTTTTGATAATTGTTACAAGGATAGCACCCTTAACCAAGTGTGATACTCAGCTATCCTATGAAACATGGGATCATTTTCAAGTTGTGGATTGCCTATGGTGAAGATGAACCTCCAAAGCAGATTAGTTCCCTTGATGAACCTACTAAAACTATTGTATTGATCAAAAAAGGGGGTAGGAGAATTAAAATGAAAAAATTTACTAACCCTAGGAGGTGATGCACCAATGATTAAAACCTATACTATAGCCTCAACTCACAAACTCTCTCAAAATCTCAGCAATTCTTCACACAACTCAATGTTCTACATGCTCACACATCAATATTTCATAAGAAGGTCGACTGCTTATTTAGAAGGAAAACTAAGAATATTCTCACAACCAAAATCCTAGCATTCATGGCATAATTTATGGCATGTGCATATAATATATATCTTCTTCTCAAAGGTATTGGAATGAGACAACGTATTTGAGGACTAATCATTAATCACAAAAGATATGCATCAATCACCCATACACACACAATATAATAGATATTGAGAAGGTAAAATCACTAGATTTTATTAATCACAAGGTGCTTCAAAAAGATGCATACAAATCTAAAACTTCTACTTGAAACAACATAAAACTGTTGCTCTCTAAAATCTCAAAATGAGTTACAATCATTCTCTTTTGCATAAGGTGGAAAGAGGAAAGGAAGAACTAACTCTAAAAGAGTTGAAAGCAAGCCTTGTCTTATAGAAGACCCCTTCTAGATAACTGAAGTTGATTCTTAGGGAAGATGTCGAGTGACAATGAATGTGGAATTGGATGTGAAATTGGAAGTAAATGATTCAGGAGCATCCTTGATGCACCTTTTGATGCAAATTGTTGACATGTGCAAAACTCTAAGTTTTGGTTTATTCTAGGTCAATAAGGTCATTTAAGACCATTTGGATTCATTTAAGTCCATTTTATGATGTTTTGGTGCAATGTAAATGTCAAATGTTGTCAAAAGTTGTAAATGTTACAAAATGTTGTCATTATTGTCAAAAAACTTGTAAAAGTTGCCATTATGGGTAACCAAGGAGTTAGAGGTAATTTTTGTAGTTGGGATTGGTTGTGACATGATAAATATGCAATGTAATCTTGATCACAAAGGTTGGAGAGAAGTTTGAATGAGAAACAATTCATTTTGCACGTTTATTATTTCATTTTTCTATGTAAATCAACTGTAATTTGCATTGTATGCACTTGTACAATTTGGTATGGTCTTGAACCAATTGGAGAATTTGGAGAAGGATTCTAGCTTTCAAATGCTTTTGATTTGGCAGAATTTCATCAAGTTTTGTACAAGATATTGCATTTTTGGTGAGTGTTGGTCTACACCCTACCTAGGGTTTCTAGGGAGAAAAATTTAATCACGAGCAGAGTTTCCACCATCCAAAAATTTATGAAAATTGGTGGGAATTTCTATTCCATGTCAACCACATTCCTAGAAGAGGAAAACTCATGTTTTGCATGTGTGAAGGAGAATGTTTAACAGTCTATCCAGAATTGTAGGGTGACCGTCCTAAAACCCTAGGTTCTTTATTGCTTTGATTAATCTATGCACTATTTGTTAATGGAAGGGTGATGAATCATGGTGGTATGTTGTTAGAGGTATGCACAAGCCTAGGGATTCATATAACAAGTGTTATTTTCTTTGTTTGATGTCATTGCATGGGACGCACCTAGTGGCAACAAGTCTTTGTTTGTAAGAATCATTGCATTAATCACTTGGTAGGGTCATGTACATTTGGAAACCCCTAGAAGGTGTTGTAACAGGTTTGCATAAACCAATTTTCCCATATTCCATGTTTTCTTCAATGATTGAGTGCCATTGAGGTGTTGTTCGGGCATGTGTTTTAGGCTTAGGAGCAAATTGCCAAGAATATACAGGGCTGTAGATTTGCATCATTTGCATTGAAGCCTTGTTTGGAGTACTGGCCCTTTGGAAATCTATTTTCCTGAGATGGGCTAAAACCAAATCCCCAACTTTGAAATCAACCTCTCTTCTCTTCATATTTTCCCTTTGCTTATATTTTTCAACACTATTTTGAAGTTGTTGCCTAACTTTTTGATGGATCTCCTGCATTTCAACAACAAATTTCTCTCCTTCAGCATTTGGTCTTTCCATTCCACTAATATCTCTCAACTCAAATACCCCTCTATGCTGCAAACCATAAACTACTTGAAAAGGACTTTTCCTAATACTCCTATTCATGGAATCATTGTAGGAAAACTCTACCTGAGGCAAGACAAGATCCGACTTAGCATAATTCTACTTGGATAAGCATCTCAAGAGGTTCTCCAAGCTTCTATTAACCATCTCAATCTACCCATCAGTTTGAGGATGAGAGGCAGAACTAAAACTGAGGTTGGTGCCAAGTTTCTTCCACAAAGTCCTCTAAAAATGTCCAATGAACTTACTCTGTTTGAAATTATACTGAGAGGAAAACCATGAATTCTCACCACTTCTTTGAAGAATAAACATGCAATATATGATGCATCATCAATGCTTTTACAAGGGACAAAATGAGCCATTTTTTAGAACCAGTCAATTACAACATAGACTGAGTCAAAACCCCTTTGTGTTCTTGGTATCCCCATGAAAAAATCCATGCTAATAGACTCCCAAGGCCTATGAGGAATAGGAAGGGGCTGATACAACCCTGCATTGGTGCTACTTCCCTTTGCTCTTTGAAAAATAGTGCACTTCTCAACAAACTTCCTTACATCAAATTGCATTTTAGGCCAAAAGTAATGTCTTCTTAACTACTCCAATGTCTTATCAAGGCCAAAATGACCTACTAGACTACCACACAGTACTTTTCCTTCATTATATTGTCTCTCATCGAACACTTAGGTACACAAAGTTGTGCCCCTTTAATTAAAAATTCATCTTTAATCATAAAATCAAACCATTTATCATTGGTGCTGCTATGAGGCTGCAAACAAAACTCATATATCTCCTTGAAATCTACATCATCAACATACATACCTTTTAATGCTTCAACTCCCACACTTTTCAATTGAATCTTTTGCACCATTAGTTCCCTCAACTACTTTATTGGATTGTCCCTTCTTATGCTTAATAGTGAAAGTGAAACCTTGCAAGTATTCTACCCACTTGACTTGTCTATGACTCAGTTTCTCTTGAGTGTTTAGGAATTGAAGAGCATGTTTATCAGTAAAGACTATAAAGTCCTTTGGAATAAGATGATGCCTCCATTTTTTCAAATATTGAACCATAGCATACATTTCTATATCATAAGAAGAGTATTTATTTTTATCCTCATTAAGTTTCTCACTAAAGAAAGCAATAGGTATGTTGTCTTGACTCAACACTGCACCTATAGCATAACCACTAACATCACACTCAATGGAAAAGACCTTATTAAGATTTGGTAAATCCAATATAGGCTACTCTGCTACCCTTTTTTTCAAATATTGAAAGCTCTTTTTAGCCTCCTCAATCTAAACAAACTTCTTTCTCCTATCTCCCTTTATGGTGTCTATTATGGGTGCACACACATGATTGAAACTCTTAATGAATTTCATATAAAAGCTTGCTAATCCATGAAAACTCCTTACCTCAACAACTAACTTAGGTGGAGGCAAATTCAAGATTGCTTCAACTTTGCTAGGATCCATTTTTAATGTTCCCTTTGTGATCACAAACCCAAGATATAGCAGATTTGTCTTTAGAAACTCACACTTTTTCAGATTAATCATTAGCTTCTATTCATTCAATCTTCTTCATACCAAATCCAAATGATGTAAGTGCTCTTCTTTATGAGAACTAAAAACTAAAATGTCATCAAGATAAACCACTGTAAACTTACCAATAAAAGGCTTGAGCACTTCATTCATGAGTCTCATGAAAGTGCTCGGTGCATTGGAGAGACCAAAAGGCATTACAATTCATTCATAGAGCCCTTCATTTGTTTTAAATGATATCTTCCATTCATCACCTTAAGGTCTATCTTGGAAAAGAAGCTTACTCCACTTAGACAATCCATCAAATCTTCAATC
>VDFB02385516.1:27818-145017 GCA_007258455.2 Sequoia sempervirens | reverse complement strand
GCATCCAAAATGGAGTGTTTTAGGAAGGTTTAGCATGGAGGAGTTGTCCTAGTGCATCTGTGAGCTAACATAGGTGTTATGTTTGTTGATAGGCGGGAAACATAATGTCAACGACTATTGCAGTCGATAATCTATTTGGGATGATCGTGTGATGCACAAACATCTACGCGACACACATTCGTCTGAGACACAAGTCCACCTTAATGATAGGAAATAAACAAGTCAAGCAATTAAGGATCAAATTAAAGTTGGATAAAAGGAACATTGCATTATTGTCTTTAATTTATCTTAAAGGGAGGCTCATGGGATGTGAAATTGCATAGGATGCAATTTATGACATTACACCTACAATAATAATTTTTTCAAGTTTTTGATGATTATAATAGGCAAACTTTATTTAGACCTACATTACTCTTGTAATTAGTGAATTTTCTGTGATTTATTCTATTCATAATCTTTAATTATCTTCTATGCATTTGATTTTGATGACAAACACTACTAGCCTTTTTGGATGTAATTTTGCTCCTTTCAAATATGGCTCATTGTTGACCATGGAATGACTATTGTTATTCAACTGACTATATTTTAACACCATTATTTTTTCAATACATTTATATATATATATATATATATATATATATATATATATATATATATATATATATTTTATAAATATTTCTTAGCTAACTTTATCTAATAAAAGACAATATTACAATACTCACAAAAAAAAGGAGGATGATACAAAGACAACCACAAAGTCTAACATGATCAAGTTCAAATAAAAAATGCCCAAATATTTATCTCTTTTCAACATATTTGTGATCATAAATTTATTCAATGAAAATCCACATATTCTTACTACTTTGATCTACAATATAAAATTTTGAAAATCTTATATCATCAATTAATCATCAATTAATCATCCATTCAATACACAAAAATAGATTTAATAAGTTATATCGTTCGATAACTTAATTTCCAAATCACCTCTTTTGATTGTAACTTATACATAGAAATTTCATTACCCTATTTAATAAAGACAACAAATGACGAGCATGTCTTACTATTCATCAACAAATGAAGAACATGCCTTACTACTCATCATTGAACCCATCTTCTAGAAATCATTTCTTCAGCCATTCTCCAATAAATCCTAAAATCTCTATAGTAGTAATAAGATGGCATATTATAGGTGGAGGGCCTAGCTCGATTGGCTAAAGCATTTTGTTGTAGGCAAGAGGTCACAAGGTCTAGTCTCCCCTTCGTCCCCGTGGTGTCAGAGGGTGTGTCACACTAGCATCACCGGTCACGTGAAAAAAGTTTACGAGGCGCACTATAGTTTATAGGGGGGACAACCAGTCATGTGAAAAATGTTTACGAGGCACTCTACAATTTATAGGAGGGGCTACAAGATTCTTGTAGTCTAAAAAAATAAAAAAACTAGCAATCACACCTTGGTGTGCAATGGGTATGCCGAAGAGTTGTGGAAGGTCAATTAGGAAAAAATTGGGTCTATTTTTTGCAAACATTTTGCAATACATGAGGTCAATTGGCATGCCATTTAGAAAATGATGTTTTTTTTGCAACAAATGTTTCAATGGAGAAGTGATAACTTCAAATCAACTATGCATCTTTTTATAGGGATCCAAACATGACTGAAACAAAACCTCTAAATGAGGAAGATAATTAAGCTCGATTACCAACATTTAAGGCGGCCAAAAAATAGTGGAAAACAATCGATGAGCAGGAGACAACATTTAAGGTGGCCAAAAAACAATGGAAAACAATCGATGAGCAGGTGACAACATTTAAGGCGACCAAAAATAGTGGAAAAGAATTGAAGGACGAAACTGATTCAATCGTCTCTGCAACGATACTAACCGTTGATCGTCCTTTTTAACTTGATCTTGTTCAAATAGAAAATGCCTTTAGCATAAATAAGATAAAGATGACATATTGCTAAAGTGTATCATGAGAACATCCAGCTGAAAAACTTCATAGATTTCCCCACTAGATTTGCTGAAATTCTTACAACAATATCTCAAATAACAATATCCTCTTAGCCCACCAATATCTTAGAAATTTAAAATTGTCTAATTGACACATTCCTTCCAATCATAAATATTAAAATGAACTTTAGGAGTCTTTAGAGACAGCTTAGGCAGTGCTTCTAGAGGCATGCATAGTGGGCATACGTGGCAACCACGCAAGTGGACACACGTAGTGAATATCTCACATTTCTATCAAAATTGGACCCGACAAAGTCAGCTGCACAACCCCAAAAATTTAATTCTACATGATGATGACATCTAAGAATACATTAATACGCCTGCCTCACATGAACTAATAAAAAATAACTTACCGTAATAAAATGGCCCCACGATCGAGACAAACCCTAGAATTAAAATTAAAACCCTAGAATCAAAAAATCCTAAAAGCAGTGAAACCCTAGCTTCCAAACCCTAATTGCAACCGAAACCCAGCTTCAAACCCTTTATATCTACGAACACTTATCTGTAGAGCGTAGGCCGGGGGGTGGTTAGGCCTCTGGGCAGGGTGTTTTAATTACTTGTTTTTTTCTTCTGTCAATTTTTCTTTCGAATGGCAGGTGACGGGGACGGGATGCTTCCGGCAGAAGCTCGTCTTCACGGCTCGGGGCGACTCTTTTTGTGTCGTAGATTCCATCGTGAACGTCACAAATCAAAATCTGCTCGTCGATGGCAGTTTCTTTCTCTAAGGGAGAAATGTGCCTCCGAGCAGAAGGATGCTATATTCTATGGCCCTCGGTAGTGCGGCGTTGCTGCCATGATCCGTTGGGACAGGCCATAACATCCACATTCAAATATTCTTGAAACATTTTATTTGATTTCTAGGTTTAGGAGGTCAAAATTTATAGTTAGGATGGAAGGGTTGTCGAAATCAGTTTTTGGAATTGTGTTTATTAGAGTTTATAACGTCTCTTGTTTTGCATTCTTTGATAGATTTATGCGGCACGATGTCTTTTATCTGTGGCCTTTACTGGTAAGTTCTTTCATTTTTATAAATATGGGAGTTTAGATGGTAGTATCTACATTATATTTCGCTTAAGTTTCTTATACTTGTAAAGAAAGAATGTTTAAAGGCATTTTAATGCTCAATAATCTGGTTCTACAGAACGTCTATGAGGTAACTGGACGAACACCTAGAGTTGTTCTTAAATTGCTAATTAAAAACAACGAGCAAACCCCGGTGCGAAGAATCATTAGATTGAAGTGTGTCATACCTACAGTAATTTGCTTATATATCATTGAATTTTTTTCTTATTTTAATTTAGAAAATTCAATGACGCATTAGCCCTTAAGTTAATTACGCAAATATAAATGAAAGACGAATCAAACCTTACATCGGCCTGTCGAGCTATTCTGGCGAGGAGGATAGTAAGTCAAAATCTACCTTACACTGACCTATGTGAGAGGAACTTAAAATTGAATCTATCCCTTCATCTATCCCTTCTGTCAGGAAGTTATTCTGGCTTGACGAGCGTAATGCATTGCGCATGTAAAGAACTGGTCTGAAGAGGGGGAAATTAAACCGTAAATTGAGTTTGAGAATGCGAGAACAAATCAAAAGCAAATGAAACCCTGCCTTGCCTTTGCGCTCTACTTTGACAAGGAGATGTGGATGGCAATCAAGACTGACTGTGACTTTTGAGGGTGCTAGAGGAAATCAAGGCTCTACCCTGATTTGGAGAGCTGCTTTTATGTGGAGAGGGGAAGAAGCAATTCAATACCTTTTGTGTCCGGGACGCTAAGCAAGAGCAGGCTCAAATCAAAGCCTACCCTGGCGAGGTGGAATTCGACCCCGCGGCATACTAAGATTTATTGAGACTTTGAAGCTACCCTGGCTTTGTGAGTTCAGTAGACAGAGCAGATGAGCTCCACTTGATTTGGTGGAGCAAAACCCTAGCGTTGTTTGGCATGGCAGGCTTTACCTAGATCTACGGTAGTTCGAGGAGTCGACAGAGGGCATGGACTCTCATTTTTATTTTTATTTTTGAAATTTAAAATTTTAGGTGATAGACAAAGTGGAAGAAAAAAATCATAAGTTGTAGGGGCGATTTCTAGCCCCACCCTCAATCCTCCCCATCCTCCCCCAGTCCTCCCCCAGGTAGGGGCTCCTATTTATCAGGAAAAGGTTCCAATTAATTCTGTAGCATAATTTTTTTTTTTTGCATGGGACCACTCGATCCAAGAAAATAGAAGCCCAAGCACCCCATGGAAAATAGTCTGTTTTTTCTCCTGCACTTGTACTCTCCACGCTAACATAAGTCTTGGTTTGTTCTTGCTCTTACTCTTGCCCTCGCAATCTCAATGCTAAGTAGGGCCTAACTTGTTTTCTCCTGTTGCACTCTAATTACTAAGAGATGACCTAATTCGCTCTTGATCTTGAATGCCAGTTTGCTTTTGCTCTTGCACTTCTTGGTGCTAGCTCAATTTGTTCTTCTAACATTGCCTATGCTGGGTTAGAATTGGACTTGTTCTCATGATCTGCTTCTCGGGGACTAGCTTCACTCTTGCAATTTTATATAAAGGTAGCAATAATAAGCCCTACCCCAGATGAAGAGACTGGGAGCAAAACCTACACTAGCATATAGGGCCTAATAGCAAGGCCTAACCTACCACAAAGGGAATAGGAGCAAATCCCTTCCCTAGCACATAAACATAGAAATAAATTCCACCATTAAAGCACTAATTTGTATTTTCAGCCCTTTGCATTATAACATAAGTCGGAATCTTGATGTCAAATGCAATATATGCATTAGCATTAGAACCGAAAATGTCAATCAAGCCGTACTGTCAAAGCCTTCTCTTGTGTTTTAAATAGCATTAGAATCGAAAATGTCAATTAAGCCGTACTGTCAAAGCCTTCTCCTTTGTTTTAAAGGATGATTGCCAGTAGATTGGCAATTTATGTTATGATTCTGCTATTGCACTTGGAATACTAGTAGAAATAGTTGTCTAATAGTAGGTTGTGCTGAAAAGATTAAACGTTCACTTCAGGTTATTAAAATAATTTGAAACCTTCTTTCGAAGGCCATTCATTCCCCAAATGGAGTTTATGAAAAACAGGGTTGGTTGGAAAGTCGTGTAGCCAGTGATCTGTCTATGGTGCATTTTTGGGTGTTGGATATTATTTCATATTTATTGACTTGTTTTAGACCATGGTCTATTTACAGCGGTGTGTTCAATACTAACTTTAATACCATTCACTCTATTAGTACCAGAATAGAAAACAAGGCTGCGGCAACATGGTCTGAACCGGATTGAGCAGAGGTATCCACTTCACAACATTGTGCTGATTTGAATTTGAACTACCGTGTACCTTTTTCAGAATGATTGATGCTGTCAGTTTGACATTTAAGCCAAAAGAATTGCAAACATTATCATATTTAATGATAAATGATGAAAGTATTGGCTTATCTAACAAACATTTTTGTGAAATGTTAATAGAACTGCAGGTGAAGGAGATGGGATAAAACTTATACTCACGGCCTGTGATGATTGACTATGTAGATTTTGTTGTGATTAGCAAGTTGTGAATTCTGCTTGTGGAGTCGGGTGATTTCTTTTGCTGTGAGAGATTTTTATTTTGGGGTATAAGAACGTTAAGTGCTATAGTCCTTTGTACTACTACGACATATTGGTGCCATGACTTGTTGGGGTATAAGAACGTTAAGTGCTATAGTCCTTTGTACTACTACGACATATTGGTGTCATGTTGTTGGAGTAAACCATAACTCACATTTTAATCCTTATTTTTCCATCAGACGATTAATTTATTTAATATTATGATCCTAAAGCATTCAAGGATCAATTACTTTTGTATTTTTGCAAATTTACTCGTTGATGTTAGTAATGATATTATTTCAGTCTTATGCCTAATTTTTTAGGCTTGTAAGATACTTTATAGTTTTGGTTGACAGAAATAATGCCTCTTGTTTATACAACTGAACTTTTTACAAACGGATTTTTTTCACCATATGCTTTTTAGCTATCCTAGAGAAGTTATTTTTCTTTAATACGACTGGCATTAGATTAGAACCATTTTAGAATGGCTTGGAGTCGTTGGACTAATTATAATATTTTTTCCATTTTTAGACAAAATGCATTACGAATATTTGTAAAGTAAGATTCACTTTCATTTTTGCTTATTTGATTCTAAACCAGAAAACAAATTCGATTTAACTGTAAAAGCAAAGGTAAAGAATTAAAATTCCATATCTAATCACATTATTCTGAAAAGACTCTGCAAATCAGTCTATAGCATAAAATCTGAACGTAAATCTAGTTTGACATCGAAAACTAAATTTACCGAATCTTTAGTAATACACCCCATATAAAAGGAAAGTGATTGATATTACTAGCGTTTCCTGTAAGTGATTGGTTAAAAACTATTCTTATCAGAAGCCAACCATAAGTTGAAATTCTTGTACGACTCTTGCCATACATAAAAAATGACATGTAAGCATTTTTTTGTTGATGCATCTTATAACCTTCGTGTAACCATTTTTTTGTTGATGCATCTTATAACCTTCGTGCCCAATATTTTTTCTTCAATTTTTTTTGTAAAGTAAATCTATTTCAAAAGTTTAAATTTATTATTTTTCATTTGAAGTCGGACATCAGGTGAAACTCACACCCACAGTGCCTTTTGAATGGAAATGTATTAAAAACAGGCTTCCGTGAGTTTCATTGGGAGGTTTGTTGAAGTGCTAAGAGTTTTGATCCAAAATCCAAAGCCAAATATGTGGGGACCCTTTTTCATTATCGGGGTTTTTCATCAATCTCTAAAGCAAATCTTTAGATTGTTTGCTGTGTGGTTTCTGTGAAATAGAGTTGCTGTTATGCGAAAACAATATTTTGAGAACTCATTTGCCATTACAAGCTTGTCCATTCTCTGAAGCGGAATCTTACAACTATAATACTGATTTTGCAGATTGTTTAATTATAACATATCAAAATTTGAAGTTTTGAAGATAATTTGCCTCGGTTTACTTTCATTTAAACATTATTTAGTACATTTAAAGCTTGCAGAACATGAAAAATTACCTCCTGCTAATGTTGTGTAACTATTGAGTATGGTAGTACATGAAAAATTACCTCCCTCTAATGTTGTGTAACTATTTTTTTTCTTGAAAGAAGCAAATATCTTTTTACAAATTAAGCCATAAAGCAGCAAGTATAACAGCTGTATATAACGCTGCCACAGCAGCAAAACATGAGAAAACATAATCAACTGTAAATAACACAGCTGTTAACAGAGTCAAAATTACATGAAAGAACAGCAGCTAGCGAAGTCAGCATTACATGTAGATCACAATTCAACATATTCCACAGCTGTTAACAGAGTCAAAATTACATGAAAGAACAGCAGCTAGCAAAGTCAGCATTACATGTAGATCAAGTCAGCATATTCCACAGCTGTTAACAGTCAGAATTACATGAAAGAACAGCAGCTAGCAAAGTCAGCATTACATGTAGATCACAACTCAGCATTTTCGTAACAGCTGAGGTTTCTGAATAAACCAAGAACAAGTCCGGGACAAAATAGGCTGAACATGAACACTGAGCAGGAGAGTAAAGCGGTAATGAGTCAAATCTTGGTGCTGAGCAAGAATAAAACCCTCTGTCATCTGCATTCTTCTATTGGTGAAGAATATAGAGTTGATGACCCCAAGCTGAGCCAACAATCCTGGAAGAGAACACAACCTTAGCGTTGAATAGCAAGAGGGGGTAGTCTATCTGAAAGGATGCATGTAATAAACCTCATAGTTCTTGAATTAGTCTTCAAATCAACTGCAATTAATCATGAGCTGGAGGTAACAACTGTAGAGGCATACGAGAGAATCCCCAGATTAAAGTGAGGGGCTGTACTTAAGATTTTATCTTGGAGCTGAGTCATACAACGCTCATTAGAGATCGTCACTTGTGATGCCCTACTTGAGATCAGCAATTAAACTCAGTAACAGTGTTAGAAAAAATAATCAAAGTTTCTATTTCAAGGGGAGAGAAGGCATGAGCCAAGGCAGCCTGGCAGTGGCGTAACCTTCGTAAGATTTTGATAATGATAAGCTGACAAGAGTAGAGGATCCAAGAAGAGCTGATTTCCATGACCATTGGAAGTGGAAAAGGGAAGGTAATGCTGCAAAGAGGTTAGTCCACAGCTTCTTGGTGTGGGGGCATGAAAAAAACAATGTTTAAGAGTTTCAAACTTACCACAAGATGAACAGGGGGGAGGGAGGAGGCGGGAGGTGGACTGATGAATTTTAGGCGGGCTCCCACTGGAAATTTGACATGCAGAAGTTTTCAAGCTGTGAGTTGGGATTGCACGTCTGCTTTGGATTTCCAGATTTGCATACTGAAATTATTCCACTTGGATCTTCTGAAGTTACATCTCCAAATAGAGATAAATCGGCCTGAAAGAGACAAGCAAGGAATCAACTGCTTATCGAGAACATTGAGTGGGAAAGTTTGAACACAACAGCCATTAGGCCACTTCCAATCTTTGGAAAAACTGGAGTGATAGTTGAGTGGGAAAGTTTGAACACAACAGCCATTAGGCCACTTCCTATCTTCGGAAAAACTGGAGTGATAGTTAGTAGATTAAGAGGATTGTGAGATTAGGAGGAACCATATATTGAATTCCCGCAGGTTTGTCTTTGCTATTAAGATTAAAGCTCTTCGGAAAAACTGGACTGATAGTTAGTAGATTAAGAGGATCTTGAGATTAGAGGATTGTGAGATTAGGAGGAACCATATATTGAAATACCGCAGGTTTGTCTTTGTTATTAAGATTAAAGCTGGTCCTGGTCCTGAGTTGTTGCCATGTTTTCCATGTGAAATTGGTGGGATCCCATAAATCTCTGAACACTTGGATACCTTTATTGGAAAGGTGTTTAGCTTTCATCCTTGGAATCTTAGTAAGTGACATTATTTTCTTGAATCAAACGGTTCCACCAAATTGAAGAGGATGCAAAAACTGAGTCCATGGTTGAAGGAATGATCAGACCATGACAACTTTTGTGAGACCAACTGCCACACTTTCCATATACAGTTGAGGGGGAGCAGATCCGTGGTGTTTAAAGTAACGGGCCAGAAGGATCTTGTCGGTCCATTGGATAGAGCCTCAAGCTTTGCCCGAGGTTGCTGTTTGTATGGTTGGTTTTTAACAAATTCGTTGTGTAACTATTGTGTATGTTGAGAGTAAAGTTCTAATTGCTGTTGCTGCCATATTGCTGATTTAGAGCTTAGGCCCATACAGTCATTACACTACGTAACAGTATCGGCCAATGAAAAATTACCTCCCTCTAATGCTGTGACTATTTTGTATGTTGAGACTAGACGTCTAATTGCCATTGCCACCATATTTGTTAATTTAGAGCTTCGGCTCATAACTGTCTCTTATGTAGCGGGATGATTGCATGTTGAGGTTAAAGGTTTGTGATTGTAACTGTTGGGATGTGAAGCCCAACGGTCATATGACTGTTCATATTCTCCCAGCTTTGTATAAATATATGGTTGATCATGTATTCTGCAGTTGATTGGTGATTGATAATAAAGTGATTCCCTGCTTGAGAGTGGACGTAGGCAATTGCCGAACCACTATAAATTGTCTCGTATTTTGCTTTTTGTTTTTCCTGTTTTATTCTGTTTTTCTGCTTGTTTAATATTTACAATTGGTATCAGAGCTATGGAGAAATGTTGGGTTGTTGGTTAGAACCAAGAAGCAGAGATGGAATTCGAGAGAGTGGATGTAGGCAATTGTCGAACCACTATAAATTGTGTCTCGTATTTTGCTCTTTGTTTTTTCTGTTTTATTCCGTTTTTCTGCTTGTTTAATATTTACAATTGGTATCAGAGCTATGGAGAAATGTTGGGTTGTTGGTTAGAACCAAGAAGCAGAGATGGAATTCGAAGAAGCCTCTCAGTATTTCCCATATATTTTAATGGGTATAACTAATTTTGTATTTGATGATGATGAGGCTGATTTTGTCATTGAAGAATTTCTTGACAGTTTGGATTCGACTGAAGAAGAGGGTTTGAAGCAACCGTTGGTTGAAAGAGAGATTGCAAAATTTTCCTTCTGAAATGAGGAGGATGCCTCACTGGGAGAGGAGGATGCAGTCTGGTACCGGGCGAGTGACGATGAATCCGAGGAAGAGGCCGAGGACTGAGAGGAACACCTGAACAAAGAAATTATATTTCTAAAGGAGGAGATTTTGATGCTGAGAGAGCGAATATACTGTATGGAGAGGGAAAAAAAGAAATTTGTGAAAGAATGGGAGTTTTTTGAAAAGAAAAGAAATGAAAAGCTAAAGGAGGAATTGGCTGAGCTCCGTTCTATTTTTACCGATTTAGACATCGATTGCCAAGAAGTGGAATCGGTGAATACAGTGGCCGATTTGGAGGACTTTGAGAAGAAAGCCCTGCAGGCTGGCAGTGGCGGAAAAAGTCCAGACGAAAGAGGAGTTGCTGGCAGTAGGCACGGCAAAGGCTCTTCTAGTGCCGAGGAGGATGAAGGCGGCGTTGATGCCAGAGGTCTCGTGGAGAAGCTTGACACTGTCAACACTGTGGAAGGTAGGTGGTTTCCAATCTGTGACGTTTCGGTTGCCCACTCAGACGGGTATGTGGAGATCCAAGACCGGTCTAAGGAAAGAATGGAGATGTTGCCGACAGTTGTGAAGGTAGAGGATATGCCAGCGGATAGCTTGGAGAAGCTTGCAATGGACGACAAGTTTTCTGGTTGGAAGCCGAAGCGGCTTTTACTGGAAGCGGAAGTAGCAGTGGCGGTGGAAGGTGAAAGCAGTAGGGAGAGAAGAATACTTGAAGCCCCTGGTTTTCCACGACGGTCGCGTGGAAATAGTATGCGTGGGAATATGCCTGCCATACGGGATGGCTCTGCCGTTGGTAACATTACTGGGTGTGCGGATCAGAGTGAAAGGCGTTCCACCATTGCACATGGGAAACGCGTGGATCTTGTACGTTTGCTCTCACAGAACCCTCTTGGACACCATTATTTTGACAACAGCCCTGGGAAAACAAGTGACGGCAGTCACTTACAACATCAGCAGAATATCAGAGATCCTGGCATCGATAAAGACCGTCAGGGTGACTTGAAACAGGGCACGGGACGGGCAAATGATTTGCAGGCTCCTGAAGGAGGGCAATGTAGAAGGTATTATGAGAGCTTGATAGACAGTCCAAAATTTTTATTAGTTTCCATGGAAGACATCAATTCGTTCGATGGAGATTTATCTGAGAAGATTCGTAAATCTCCTGCGGATTTCTTGCCTCTGTTTGAAACCGCTGCTTCTGAGGTGTGAGGTGCACTTAAATCGAAGGCGAGCTAGTGTACTTTGGGTGGTTTTGGTGATTCCAGTCCCATGATGGCCGATGCCTGGGAAAATCTTCAGCGTTCGCTCGTTCATTTTCACGGCCGCCCTGTCGGCTGCATTGCTGCGCTCGATTCTTCCTACGAAGAAGCTCTCAATTATAATCAGGTTTTTGTGAGAGACTTTGTGCCAGCCGCTTTGGCCTTTATGATGAGCGACGATTATGAAATAGTTTTCTTTTTTGGTGCTACAAACAAGCTTGAGATCATCAATTCTGCATTGTTAACTGTGAATGATGATGCGTTTTGGGAAGGAGTGACTCCTGTACAATTTGGAGGTGAGTTTGCACCTGGAAAAGTTGTAGGCAAAGGTGTCTTTGCTTCTGATCAGATTTGGAGACTATTAATCTAGAGTGTTCGTGAACAAAGTCTGGCAAAACTAAAATCTTCAATGGGTCTCTTTATGATGTGAGTTTCGAAGTGAAATGCAGGGGATGACAGTGCATGGTTGTGCCGGTTGGACTTCACGGGGGAGATTGTTGGGATGTGAAGCCCAATGGTCATATGACCATTCATATTCTCCCAGCCTTGTATAAATATATGGTTGATCATGTATTCTGCAGTTGATTGGTGATTGATAATAAAGTGATTCCCTGCTTGAGAGTGGATGTAGGCAATTGCCGAACCACTATAAATTGTATCTCGTATTTTGCTCTTTATTTTTCCTGTTTTATTCCGTTTCTCTACTTGTTTAATATTTACAATAACTGCCACCATATTAGTGCATTTAAAGCTGGCAGCCCACGGGTAGTTACCTGCCATACGGTGCGGGGAGCTTTGATGGGAAAGGTGGAAGGTAAGTATTGTTTTGCTCTTTGATATTTGTTGAGGATGTGGTTTCAATTCTATGGCTTTCCTTGGGATTTCCTGGGTGGCTGAACGATATACATCATCTATTGTAAGGTGGCACCATTGGATTGACTTCTGAGCTGCTTGCCTACTACTCCCGTCTGTCCGCCTCTTCTTTCTAATCATAAAGATATTTGGTTCAAAGATTGTCCTCTCTGCATGATAAGCAAATATCGCAGATCTAGTGTGATAAAATTGGCCCACAAAATGGTAAGTTGGAAAATTCTGTAGAGTTAGCACTATAATAGTAGAGTACGAGTTTCGAGCAGCTTAATACGGATGGTCTTGTGAGACGTTATTCTGTTTCTATAACTCACTTAGAAGGGGTTTCAACAGACTATTCGTGGCCGTCAGAAATGAGTTTTTTAATTAGTGGCCACCATGACTGAATAGGTCACCTAACACAACATTATGTAGGTGATGCTCACAGATTAACCATGATTCTTCTTATAACCAAGTCAACTTAGTGTGCTGCGCTATTAGCAAAATTTTCAGCCAGTGCCATGTCTTAAGTGTCATTCATTAGCTGTGTTCTTTTAGCTTAGATGTGTTTGACCATAGAGTTTTCTCTCATTCAAAACCACTTAGTAATTTTTCTGAAAAAAATAGTTACCACCAAGATACGCTTGTGTTAATCTTTGACTTTGAGAGATCAAATTTAATATATATTGTTGTCAAATTGACACAAAACTTAAACCAAAGAATTTTTCTTTAGTCAAGCTCACTTAACGGACAATGAACTACATTTTTAATTAATATTTTCAATAACCATTTTGTATAAGGAGTTATTTATGCCTGGATTGATTCTATCTATAATGAGAAATTTTAATCTCTTAAATATTTGAAATTAAACCATTTCATTGCCCATTCATTCTATATTGTTTTTTTAACTTGAAGAACCCATGAGTTGATGGGGTTGCTCTGCACATCAATAGTCCGGTCTTTTTTCCAGCTCTCTGATTTTTTTTTTTTTTAAAAAAAAGAGTTTAATATGTTAGGTTTTTTCAAAACAATGAATTAAGCATATAACAAAAAAATAAAGTTTATTATTATTTTTAATTCTTCCCCCCTCAATCCACCTCTTTCATCCTTTATTAGACTCTCCCTAAAATCCTAATCTATTTTTTTGTCTTCCTGATGATGGATCATGAGTGTGAACCAAAACATTGATTGAAAGAATACACAGTTGAATCTAAAAACTTGCAATATAAAGTTTAATAGGTCAGGTTTTTTTCAAAACAATGAAGTATTTTAAAATCCATGGAAATGACATTAAGGCATCTATGGAATAAACTAATGCATCTGTGTGCATGTTTGTATTGTCTCAGTCACCCATAGTGAAATCTGAAATATTAGCCAAGTGAACATTTTAATGAGATAAATAAAATAAATGTTATATTTGAAGAACGGTTAAGCATGTTTATATATCATTAAATTACAGTACAAAGTTTAATAGGTTAGGTTTTTTCAAAACAATGAAGTATTGCACATTTTCATATTGACCCAGTCACCCATAAAAGAAATGCTATATTTGAAAGAACAATTAAACATGTTTATATATCATTAAATTGAATCATCTTGTGTGAAGTTAGTCGCATCTTAAATAGTACTTGTGGAAAAAATAATTGTATCTATGTGCATGTTTATATAGTGAAACATGAGATATTTACTTGTAAACATTTTAATGAGATTAATAAAAGAGATTATATTTGAAAGAACGGTTTAGTATGTTTATATATCAATAAATTGTATGCTTTTGTGTGAAGTTTCCAATTAAGGGCCTGGCCTATTCACACATTAATTTACATATGCATTTGTTCTACCTTATTTTATTATTTCCATTTTCTTTTATTTGTAACGCATACATTTGTATGATCATACTAGCTTTTTAAGATGATAGTTTCATACATCTGCATATCAATAAACAATATGCTTTTATGTGAAATTGGGTTTAAGACTATTTACAAATAAATCCCATTTTATACCTTTCTACACCTATTTTAATATATCTATATAGATTATGCATTTATTATGTCTATACATATACATGCATCTATACTAAAATATTTGTTCTCAACCTTCTCATATCTTGGGTGGGTTCAAATAATAAATCAGTTTGTTAAAATTTTAAAATTCAAATTCAATATTTGTCTAACTCATGGATTCATGTTCTTGATAGAGTTGATTAAACATATATTTGCATACTTTATTATTGTTATGTTTATAAGTAAAGCATTCAATTGTATCATGCTTCAATTATTCACATACCGTTCTATGAATATTTTGACTAGAATGTGCCTATAAGGTATCAAAATTTGTGCAACCATCTTAAAACATTTAAATGTTTGAAGGGTGATGTCTTTGATTATTAGTTCATTTGTAAATATATATATTTTTGGGTTAACCTAACAAATAATGTACTTTTATGTGAAATTGGGTTGGGCTTTCACTTACATAATCTTACACATTTATCCCACTCAACCACTTGTACACCCATTTTGATATGTTTATGGAGATATGCATTTATTACATCTATTCATGAACCTGTCCTCATACATTTGTTATCAACCTTAATTTTAACATTCTTATGTCTTTTGATGAGCTTGCACTAATGGATCTTTTTTTTTTTTTTTTTTAATGGATCTAACTTTTAAACTTTAAAAAATTCAATTTCATTTTTTGATGAGTCACATATTTATATTATCCTTATAGTTGATTAAACACATATTTGCATTGTAATGCCCTCTTATTACATATCATTCTAGGAACAATATCAAAATTTGCACAATAATCTTAAAACATTTAAATGATTGAAGGGTGTTGTCTTTGATTATTGACTCATTTTATAGTCTTATCTTTTTTGGGGGTTGGCCAAGAGAACATGTAGTCTAGTAGTTCTCTGAAGGTATTAATAAATATTGCCAATCTAAATAAAAGAAAATAATGGATTTTATTTGAGGAGAGAATAATGCATTGGCAAATAAAAAATAGCAAACAATCAACCAAATCATTTTTGTATGCAAAGATAAGTTCCATCATTGCAAATGTAACCTAAGCTTGCAATTTTGATGCTCAAAGCAAATCAATTGTTTAGACTTTGAAGTAATAGAGATAATTTCCAATCTTAAGATGCTCAAATTCATTCATTCTTCTAAAGCTAAGTACCCCATATCTACCTCATTTAATTTTTTGAAATAATATTTAATGTTCTAATTTCTAAATATCCATTATTTTAACTCTATCATCTAGATTAGTCCATGTACTCATTGCTTGTGTTAATTGATGAGTCTACATATCTGATTTGTTTTTGGGAAAGTTAATTCTCCTTCACATTTTTTGTCAACTTGTTCACTCTTTTAATTGTTTTTTTATCAAGATAAATTAGTTTTGAAAGGACCAAAATCATATATATTAGATAGAGTAGCTCAAAGCCAACACACCAAGATCTTAGATGGGACAAAATCAAACACAAATCCAACCAATAAATCAATCACAAAATAGAACCCAAGCATCCAATTTACATAATGATAGACCCATACTTATTCAACCTTGTATCCTCAACTTAGTGTGTGATTGAGATATATTTGAGAAGAAATATTTTTTGCCTTTACATAAATGTCCGAGAAATGTTAGAAGTCCTTGGACATATGAGAGGGAGTGGTGGCGTAGGGGACATGATATGGGAGATATCACATATGTGAACACTTTGTATTATCATCTAGGTTATTGATCAAAGTGTCAATAACAATTTTTTACTTCATCCATATTTAAAAGAAATATTTTTCCTATTTTTACCATCTAAAATTGACATTTAACTATAAAATTGGATTATGTTTAAGGACATCCACATGCAAGTATTTGAGTGTGGTAAATAGAGATAGGCAGGTTCCATGAGGAGGTGGGCTAATAACCTAGGGTTACTTTGTGCTACAAGATAGATCTTGATTGAGGATGAGGACTCATATTAATTATCAAAGTGAGGTGTGGGAGATGTCTTTATCATATTGGTTCAAATTCTATACAAACATTTTGTGTAGTAAGCTATGTTATTTATACTATGAGATATTCATACTGTGATTTGTGTTGTATTATTGGATGTTTAATACTTCATGTGATTTCATGATGCTATGTGATGGTTTATATTTTGTGTGTGCATATTTTATTTGTTATGTGTTTAGGGTTCATATGTATGCATGAGCGAATGTGAAATGCATTGAAAATAATGACATGCTATCTATATTACTCAATGAATTTTATTAATGTAATGGAAATATTAAAAAGATGGATTAATCAATGGCCCAAAAGGTATTTCATAATCAAGATCAATAAATGAATGAACAAGAAGCCTCATTAGGATTTAGGTTGGGTTCAAGTTGAGGTTTTTTTTTTTTTTTTTTTAAATTTTCATTCCTTTAACCATTGTATCAATTATTGACATTATACCTTACTCCATAGTGTCTTTTACCCTCCTGTGGTTCAACAAAACTACATTGTTCTTGTTCATCATTACCTTGTCTTGTATTGATATCCTAGTTTTTGCATGAGCTTGTACCTAGGACCATATATTTTCTTGAAATTGTTGATTTATTCATACATGTATTAGTTTTAGGATCACTTTTGCACATGTATGCCTCCACATCATTATATGTGTTAGGTCTTTTCCCCAGTTTTACTCATCTTGAACACCATTCATTTAGCCTTGAGTTTTCATGGATAAAAAGAGTGACAAACAATATGTGCTATATATGCTTTCACTTATAAGTATTATCCACATCTAAGGTATCATAAGTATCTTTTATGTTACTTGTTAATTATGTAATGATGGTTTGTTTATATGATATGATATGGAAAGGAAAAACATACTACATACAACTTCTCTGAGCCATGTTCCAACATAACATGAAGCATGCTTTTTATTTTGTATGGGCCTATTGGAACCCTAGTTTGAGTTGTAAAATTACTAATTTTGTTCACTTTCATGATATACAAGCCTTATGTTAACCAATTAGAGATGCATCATTTGAGGGTTTGATGTCATGATATTGATTTTGCAATTGATCATGTTATCTTATCCGTGTCATGGTCTTTGTGTGTCAATATGTGCACTTATCTTGTGTGCCTAAATAATGCTCAATCAAATAGCATCATTTGATTGACTTCATCACTTGAGGGTTTGCATTCATGCTCCTTGTGGGGGTTCCTATTGTGTCTCTATAGTCTTATTGATGTGCTTATGTGTTACAGTGTTCGTTTGGTGTTTGGTAGGTTTGTTTCACACCTTTGATTACACCTATGTAAGCTTTTATGATAACCTTGACTTGTGCATCCATGTGCTCTTTATGCTTTTGGTCCCATGTTTATTATTCCCCTGAGTTACATGTGTTTCAATTTCATGTTGGTAGTGTCCTACAATGCTCGAGTATCATGCCTATCCCTTTGGTTCAGGCTCATTGGCATCTCTCATGGTGGCTTGCACAATATAATTCAAGACCTATGTTGCCTAATGCCCTTACATGTAGGAAATTTTCACTTCAATACCAACATTTATGTTTCTTACACCAATAGCCCCTTTGCAGTTTTGTTCTATTTGAGTGGTGATTACCTATAGCTCATGAGCTCACAACTTAAGGTATGTGTGCAAATAGTTTAACACCACGTTTACCGTCTTGCTTATTCGTTGTTACTATTATATGCCTATCAGTTTTTTTGGCCTTTTTGTTTCAGCCCTTGTCCCACACCCCACTCTTGGCACTATTCATATCCATGATGTGTCACTATCACATTGGTAGTGGACAACAAGAAAACTATTGGTGCACATCTCCATGCATAGTGCGCTACATTGATAAATCATCCCTTTGCGCTATAAGTTTGATTGGTAGGTGGGGTCCACATTAGTTGGCCACTATATTTTGTAGCACCATAAATGGAAATTATTGTACACATGGGTCAAAGATTTCCTTGTGGTTATGTTCATGTAATAATTTAATATATGTCACCGGGGGTGTTGGGTTTTCCATACCATGGGGTTTGGTGGTTTTAGTTTTGGGGATCCATTTATGGTTTTCTTGCTTGGTTCTCTATAAATTGGATAACTTGTATAGTTTTTTAATGGGGTTTTTGTTGGTTGAGCACTGTTATGCTATCAAAACACTACCAGATTGAAGAAAGGCACTTGGATGCATTGAAGCTCCATGTACATCTATTCTTATGTTTTTGTTTGTGTGCTTGTTGATTTTAAATTTTAAATTTAGATTCTTAGAGGTTGCTTCAAGTTCCATTTTAGATTTATAATGGTTTACCATGATCTAAATTAGATTTGAAAACTTAATTTTATACTATCACTATGTCCACTTGTTTGATTAATTAGAAAGTCATGTTTATGGAATTATTTTATTAGTGGGCTAAACTTGCCCATTACCCTATGGATAATATGACATAAAAAACTTTTATTGTATATGAAATCATTATAAGAATCTATTTAACTCTGTATTTAGATGATGTATTGTTATCTATCACAATAATGGATGTCAAATTGAATCTAGATATTGGATTATTTATTATAAGATTACATATATTGGTAGTCATGGTTGCTTTTAATGGTATTGATTCAACCATTTCATAAAATAGTATGTCATAGTAAAAATAAATACATTTCCTTTAAATGGAGTTGAGATGATCAATCCCACATTAGAGAATCACCAAAGTGATGTATAAGAGTGAAGATTATGGGTAGGTGCATGCTTCAATTACTATATTTTTGGCATGTAACACACTTTTTGACATAATCATGTGAATCTTTCTCCATTTTACTGCAATAGCAACCCATTAATCAAATCTTCTGCACCAAGAGTTTTGCATTAATAAGCATCTCACATATGCCCCATGGGCCTCTTGAAGGGCAATAGTTTTTTCTATATCTTTAAGGCATTGAAATAATTTAATCCATTAAAGCCATGCTAATGAATTAGTCTTCATAATACAAAAATATATTTAGAAAATATATTATTGAGTGCAAATTGGCTATTATTAGATCATTGGTGTGGAACAATCCTTAAATCTAGATAAACTTAGATCTCATGGAACTAGTCTTTAGCTAAGAGTGTAACAATAATGTAAGTTTTATCATGAATAGATGATTACTTTGATCAATATATAACCTAAGTAAAATGAGGATTATTGTCATCCATGCTCATAAAAAAACATTAGCCTTAACATCATATTCAAATGATCTTTTTATGGGATACAATCAATAGTGTGAGAATTGAAATATGCAAGTACCTATAAGGCTAACACATGCTATTGCATTAATTCTGCTTCCTTATATTTTTAATTACTTGGTATTTGTGTAGCAACAAGTTAGAACTCACTATATATTTATAGATTTAACTTTGAGGGGTATGGTAGCTCATAATTTGGTGATCATTGCCTCAAAATTGATCATGTAAATAGTACAATGAAAATCAAGGAAAAATGAGAATGGCATGAAGTCACTTGAAGGAGGGATTAAAATCACTCCTATACCTAAACTAGCCATGCATCTAGATCTATCAAAAACATGGTCCAAGGAGAGGAGGTATCAAAATGTAAAATATTCAATTAGAGGAATGAGGTATAAGATGACACATGAGTGGGAGAAGGTGTTTTAGATAATTGATCAACAATGTTGTGCCCTCTTATCAAAATTTGGGAGATGAATGTAAGATCAAATTTGGAAAGAAAAATCACCCAATGTGTAATCTTACTTGAAATATTAGTTTTTGACATGTATTTGAAGGTTTTCCTTCAATAATGACACATGTCTCAACATTAATCATGCAATGTCTAATCTTCTTATGAGAAAATAATGACCAAGAATAATCTCTTCATATATGTATGACATGTATCATATTCCAATGATGTACAACTAGTATACTGAAATATATTTTATTTTCCATCATTTTGAAGCAACAAACCTCCAATAGTAGAATTTATGGCTAAAACATTACAATAAAGGCTTGCCATGTATAATATGCATGATGAGTTTCATGGCTTGAAACACCTTTTGACAATCATCATTCCATTCAAACTTTAAATCTTTACTTAATATCTTTGTGGATAATAATGCCTTACTAATTAAAAACAAAAAATATAAAAAACTTGCATTTTCCCTTCAAGATTATAGAGTTGTAAAAACATTTCAAAGGAGACATATTCATAGTAGAATCAATATTTTTAAATTCCACCTTAGTTCTTGTTTGAGATACAATAGATACTAATAAGTGACCACTATCAACTTTGAATACACACTTTTAGGACTTAACCTTACTTTGTAGTATCACAATCATTTAAATATTATCCTCAAATCTTGTAATGATCTACTTGTCATTTAGGTTTTGCTAAGACATCATCCACATGATCCTCTAATACCTTGTACATAAGATCATGGAAGATTAATTATTCCATAACCATTTGATATGTAGATCCAAAATGTTTGACCTAAAAGGCATGCCAACATAACAAAAAATTCCTCCATTGTGTGGTAAAATTAGTCTTACAATGATCTTGGGGATTAATAATAATTTTATAATAGTAAAAATATTGAATCATTAACAGTAAGAAATCATTCCCAAAGGTGTAATCTATAATGGTATCAATATTTAAAAGAAGAAAGCCATCTTTAGGAGATGTTTTGTTGAGATCTCTAAATTTGGTACAAATGTGAATATGAACATTGAGTTTTACAATAGCTATCATATTAAGATCCAAGGTGAGTAATCATTAGGTCTAATGAATCCAACATTAATCATATTTTATGGTCCCATCAAAATCAACTTACCTTAATAGCCAAATAAAGCATATTTTATAATTGTTCTTTAACCATTAAAGCAAACTTAGGATATATTTTCCTAATATTTTGTTTGGTGGGTTTTGATTGGCCCCTAAGATAATAATATGCACCATGATATTTTTAATATTGGTAAAAATGATTTTTGGACCCTTGTACAATAGATCAATAATTAGGCAAATGGAACAATTACCATGAGATATGAGGCCACACAAACCCAACATAACATAACAAAGAGAGATACAACTATAGCCTAGTTTCCATCCACCACCACAACAACAAAGAACACTATGATCTAGCCTAGACAATGCTAGACCCAACCTTATTCAGTCTCACACTCTTCACTCTAATGTGATATTGTGAAATATATTTGGGAAGAATTTTCATTTGCCTTTGTACAATAGTCCATGGAATACTATCATTCAAATCCATAGAGTAAGGTGAAGAGGGAGGGAATTCCTCTACAGAGGATCTAATAGGCTGCATATAAGGAACACTAGTATGTCAAGGTGGAATAGACATGTCAATTAGCCACCTCTAGATTTGGTTGAGAAAATTTGAAGCTAAGTGATAAAATTCCACCACATTAGAAGGTTGAATTTGTTCTAAAGCCAAAAACCTAATAGGTTGAGTGATTGGATTTTAGAGGGTGGATCTCCCACAGGAGTCGAGGGAGTAATAGGTTATGAGAAATACCCAACATGTATTGATATGACCACATGAAAGCATCTCTACACTCCTTAAGTAATGTGAAATCATGCTATGTTATTCACATTGGCCTAAACATTCACAAATTTTCAAGATATTTTCTTTATTGTTTGGATCCATCTATATGAAATATGTACGACCAATTACAAATGTGTTTATATCCTCAATAAATGGTTGAGTGGGTAAGGTACTAAGGTCACTTTCTAGAGATGGATCATCTTCCCCAACATGTGAACAAACCCAAAATACATGTTTAAAGGCTCAATCATGATGATATCTAAGTAAATCCTCATAAACACCCAAGTATTCGATAATATATTCATCATTCACTAATTGTCTAAAGGATGATACATATCCATTAAATTACCCCAAATGGGGTATAGATACATTAAAGGAAAATCAATATAATCACTAATGGTGTACAAATAACTAATGCCCTTAGTATCATTCTTTTCAAGGTTTTTAATAGGCTTATGAATAACTTGTTGATTCGTACCTATTTTTTTTTTCCTTATAACGAATATTTTATAAAATGTCGAGTTCACCACAATGACTAGCCAATATAGATGTTTCTCATGACATCAACTAGATATGGATCTATGAGAGGTATTATTTTCAATAGTAGAAGTATATATATAGGAAAATGGGAAACTTGGTAGTCAAAAGGCTTTCTCTTGACTTGATGTGCCAAATTCTAATGAGCCACAAACATCCTCAAGTTTTGTATGAAAAATAAGAGTGGGAATAATTGGTGAAACATTGAAGGCCTGATAATTTTTTTGGATAACCGATATTTTATAATTTTTAACCACTTTGTAAAATTTGTGGCATGCTCAGTGGTACTCAAATCCACAATCACCTAATTAGAAGTTAGAGTTTATGTGTTGAAGGCCTATTATAAGGTCTTTCATAGCACAAAATCCATATTTACTACTACTGTCTCTTGTGGTTGTAAATTGTTAAAGAGCCACAGGGTTAAGCACAATGCAACAACCATCGCAAATGGCTATGCCAGGACCACTAAGAAATTTTGTTGCATGGAATAGTGGTAGCCCACTTATCCCTCTAGTAGCTCTGACTACTTGGGATCCTATTCTTGCTAACACCTTAAAGGCACTCCCAAATTCATTGGGGAAGATTTTAAAAGCACCTCAAAGCATCTTTAAAATGTGGCAAATGTTTGTATAGTACATCATGTTATAGAACAAAATGTACCTTTGAGGCTGTTAGTTGCCTCATTCAAAGGACAAACTCTTGAATGGTACAGATCCTAATTAGTGCCCAACTCTATTGCCACTTGGGATTAGCTTGGGGATGCATTCTTCAATAGATTCAATGAGAAGGGAGACTGGTTGTCCCTCCTCCAACAACTAATTAATATTAAAAGAGCCCCATAAGAGGATATCAAAGAGATAATACCAGGTTCCATAAAACCTTGCAAAGAATCTTGGTTGCGAATCACTCACCTGCAGGCATGGGTATTGTCTTTTATCTCAAAGCTTTCAACTTAGATATAACTATAATGATTCAGTTCTTGGAGGTCAGAAACTGCCAAATGGATATGAGCTAGTTGTCCGAGTAGAGAATAACAATGAGTTTATAGCAATCAAATATATAATACATATAAATTATAATAGAATATATATATTATATTATTTATACAATGTAATATTAGAATATTAAACTTATATAATATAAATAATATATGTGTAAATGTGTGAGTGTGTTTAATTTTGTGTGTTTTTAGGGTGACAGGAGGTGTGGGAGGTGAGGTGGGAGAATTAGGTGGAGGTTGTGTGGGAGGGAGGGAGGGAGATGGGAGGGTGGGGTGAGAGGGATAGAGGGAGGAGGGAACCTCAGGATGGGAGAAGGTGGGAATTAAAGGGAGTGAGAAGTGGGGGGAGGAGAGTCTGGATCAGGAGGATGCAGTCGGGAGAAGGTTGATCAGATCGAACGGATCAAAATCAATCAAAATCAGATCAAGATCAGGCAGGATCAAACTCACGGCGATCAGATCGAACAATCCGGCATCAATCGACAAACTCAAGATCAATCAGTCAGATCTTTGTTTCTGGACAAAATCAATCAACTCGCATCAGGTCAGAGATCGGCGAATCGATCCGTCAATCGATCAATCAGCGCAAAATCAAAAATCTGCGGATCGTCAGCATCAAAACCAGATCAATCAATCGAAGATCCAGATCATCAAACGCATCAATCCATCAATCCGAAATCATCAAAATCAGCATCCGGATCTCGGCGGCATCAATCGGCATCAATCTTTTCAAAAATAAATCAGCAGTCAAATAGAGTTGGGAGGGATAGAGGGAGGGAGAGAAAGAGAGGAGGGAGATAGAGAGAGGTAGGGTGGGAAGGATAGAGGGTGGGAGAGGTAGGTATAGTGTAATGTCACCCATATGATTTTTATTATTATATCCAAATCTGAAAATGAATTTAACAAACTTGACACTAATATTTATCAAAACATCAGAAACTAGGTAACTAGTCTGCATAGAAACTACACCCAAAATGTAAATAAACACCAAATAATTTTATTTCATTTTTATGATATAAATCACATGTGCATAGGTCTAATATAGAAAAATACCACATCATCAAACCATTACAACAATTCCACACTTCTACTAGACACAACAACACTATATGTTGAAATACATGTGTATTTCATCCCCAAAGCCTCCAACCCCCCAAAATGGCATCCAAACTTGGAATGGATTGAATAAGGAATTGTAGATGAAGAAGTATACAATAATATATAGCAAACAAACCCTCACACAACAAAAAACTCTAACAACACCTAAAACACTCCAAAATGCATGAACACACCCTATAAACACACATAAACTACACATGCAACACTCCTGAGATCAAACCAACAATACCCAGCTGGTAAAAGCTGATCCAAACCTCTAAAATGGATGAAATAAACTTACTCCACTAACATGTAATGGAATGAAATAACACAAATGCTTTAAAACCACACAAAAAAATCAACTCTTGCACACAAAACATTGAAACTGCCAAAATCTCCAAATCCCTTTTGCTCTAATGCAACCTATGGATGAGATTTCCACTGGAGACCCTTGGAACCACTACCCTTTAGCCTTAAATATACATGGTTTATCAGCCTTGAAGATTAGTCTTCACAAGTTTACCAACCTTCAAAGAAGAGCAAATGCTTAGCCAAAATATGAAACAAGAATAATCCAAGGTGAAGCCCAAATTCATGTTTTATTGAAAAATCTTCAATTTCCAAGTTAGGGACATAAAAATCATGACCAAGGAGAGATTAAATTTCACATGTGTTTCATGTAACCTCTGGTGCCAAGTGTCCATTGATTTTTTCCACTCCAATGCAAGTTGCCATTTGTCTCGGCTTGTCATAAGCCACTAAATGCCAAAAACAAGCAAGAAGAAGATCCCACAACCAAGTAGAGATAAATATTAATTTAAAAATACATTTTGTTATAAAATAATGTTCTATTCATGACCAAGTCACCAAATTTTATTTTATTTTCAAATCTATCGAGTGCTCTTAAATTTGCTATTTTGAGCTTATCAACTTACTATTTTTAGTAAATGGTTATTTTTAGAAAATTTTGAAAAAAGGACATTACAAGTCCTCCCTTCAAATATTTCCTTCAATAAATTTCAATAATTATGCTCCAAATTCATGATACCCAAAGCAACCAAACATTTCATACTGCAAAGCATATTGTGATCCTATACTTGTGAATTGTTGTACTCTCCTCTCAAACATCTTGATAATTTCTTGAAGAATGTACTTGTGCTCTATAACTTTGTGGATATGAATTTCAATGTGTAACCTCTTACTCCATATTACCCTATGTTTTATAGTTCTCCTTCCAGTTTTTGCAATCAATAACCTCCTCCTTTCAACTCCTTCCCAGAGTTGTGTATGTACACTACATGAAGAAAACTATACAAAAATCTCTTGCAACCATTATCAAAGACATAACTCTATTTTATACTGCCTAGAGGATTGCTACAAAAAAAATCCTCCATAATAGTGTATACCAATCTTGGAAACAATTTCCTTCATTACCTTGGAATCATGGAGACACTTCATGTAGAATATATCAAAAACTACTACCAATCCTGCCTCTGTTTGAAAGATGCTTGATACAACTTTAGGATATGATTTGGAACAGTAATAGAACATTTGAAGAACAAAAAATGTCATCACATAACATCATTCCAAACTCCACCAAACTCTGAATATTGTTATTGCAACATAAAGGCTCTTTTTATGGAAGACTATGCACTTCTTAAATCCTTCCACAAGCACAATCTGATCTCCATACAAAATTTTCAACATGAAAGTAGAAAATAATTTTATGACATGTTCAACCATGTTAGAGAACTTACTGACATGCTTGATAGCTTCTAGCTTGAGACACTTCCAAAACAATCTCCCAGTACAATACAAATAATGTCTTGGATTTCTAGCTAGAAGTGCACTGTCATTTGACAACTTGAATTTAAGACTTTTGAAACATTTTCTTATTTTATGGGTTTGATTCTTGATGTTATTGGGATGTTCATAACATCCTTTACAATCGATACCACAACTAATACGTATTTTTAAAAAAATATCTTTCATTTTCCTTAACATTGTTGAGATATATAACATCAAAATGCATAATCAAAGACCCAAACATTACCTCAACCTTTACATTACCCTTCCATACTTCTTGTATTTTCATCTCCTGATTCACCTTTAATTGGTAAGTCAAGCTGAGGCATAAAATTGAACTTCATGTGTTCTTTGCAAATCACTATAATAAAGTAGCTTGATACCAACTCAATATATGAAACAACATTAATGTGTTCATTATCGATAGCATGCTGAAATTTCCACTCCTTATATGATCCAAGTAGCACATATCTAAAAAATCTCCTTTTCTGATTTAAAAACATTTGAAAGTCAAAATGAAGATTGCATTGCTTACCACACCTCAAAATGCTATGCATGTTCTCCAAAACCAAGCAACTTGCTGCCCCAAGAACTTGTAGCATAAAACACCCTAAAATGATTATCTCCATGAGGCAATCATTGATAAGCTTGTCTTAATTTGTGGAGTTTGGCTGCAAAAAGTGATCTATGAACTTACACATCGGTCCTTCACAACATGGTTAGAGTGCAAGATAACGGGCATATAGAATTTCTTTCAATATAGATGAGAAAATTAGGAAACTCCTTTGCAACATTAAATCCTCCATTGGGTTTGATCCTCATAACATCATTTGGATTCTATTTGCAAGAATAACTTTGAATTGGTACTATTGAATCCATATTTCCAACTTTATAGACTGCATCTATTACTTTAATCTCCCTTATAGCATGCTACTTTTGGTGACAAGATTTTTGTATTGGCATAAAGGAAAGAAACAAATATGAAAATTGAAATTTCTTTCCATACCTTACATTGCCAATAGGGAATTCATCCTCTTTTTCCAAGCTCAGAGTTGGGGAGACACCAACATGCTTCCATTGTGCCTTTCTAATATAAATGGAATTTGATATTCTTGTGCCATGAAGTGATACTATCAATGTGGTATTCAACCCATCAAAATCTTTAGCCTTTATTTGTCTTATCTTCTCACTTGGATCCTGCATTCTTCTATACAAACAAATTCTGAACCTTGGGAAAATGATCTACCTCCTTTGCATGCTCTATATTATAACAAGAAGTTTGTGGTAACATGGAGAGTGGACTACTACAAATATGAACAAAAAAATCAGATAGTTTTTCATACTTGTAAACGAAAAAATCCATAATTATCCCTAACCACTGTGCCTCTTGAGAAAAATGATCAACAATCACTTGTTCCTCTTGAGGAAAATTATCTACAATAGGATGTGGATCATCAATCACATGAAGCCCTTTCTTAGAATCAAATTCAAGTAGTGATAAATCAGATTTTGATTTCAGATCTTCATAAAAATCACCATTTCCATCCTCCACGTGTGCATTGTGCTCAAAATTTAAAACATCATCATGATTTCTTCTTTCATTTGAAAATACACAAGTATCATCATGAAATTTATTAACCTTAGAAACATCACCTGATAATTTTGAAATTAGATCCAAAGCTGGTGTTTGGTCCTTTTCTCCATATGCACCCTCAACTTCATGAAATTATTTTGTGAAGTCCCATGAATCAATATTCACTTGTTCTTCTCACTCCCTTATTTTTGAAACTTCTTCTAAAATATCCATAGGCTCTTTCTCACTAGCTTTGGTGTAGTTCATAACCTCTTAATTCTAGCATACCTTGCATGTGAATTAGAAATTCATCAAAGGGAATTGAATTCTTGAAACCATCATCCATATTGTCATATGAAATGCTCATAGCAACTAGATCTATAACCAATTCTTCCATGGGGTTGGAAGATTGAGTGAGTGTAAAGTAACCACCTTCAGAAAATAAATTAGATTTGATGGGCTGCATCTTCAAAGCCTCAGGTTGGAAAGATCAAAAATATGATACCACTTTAATGTCCTCAATCTGATTTTTATTATTATATACAAATCTGAAAATGCATTTAACAAACCTAACAGTAATATGCATCAAACCATTAGAAACTAGTCCGCATAGAAATTACACCCGAAATGTAAATAAACACTCCAAATCATTTTTTTTCATTTTTTTTGATATGAATCACATGTGCATAGGTATGATACAAAAAAAGACCACATCAACAAACCATTACAACAATTCCACACTTTTACTACACACAACACTATATGTTGCAATCCACATGCACATTTCACCCCCAAAGCCTCCAAAACCCCCAAAATGGCATCCAAACATGGAATGGATTGAAAAAGGAATTGTAGATGAATAAGTACAAAAGAATATGTAGCAACCAAACCCACACACAATAGAAAAATCTAACAACAGCTAAAACGTTGCAAAATGCATGAACACACCTTGAAACACACAAAAACTACACATGCAACACTACTGAGATCAAACTAGCAATACTCAGCTGGTCAAAGCTGATCCAAGCCTCTGAAATGGATGAAATAAACTTACTACACTAACATGAAATAACACAAATGCTCTGAAACCACCAAAAATCAACTCCTGCACACAAAACACTGAAACTGCCAAATTCTCCAAATTCCTTCTGCTTTGATGCAACCTTTTGATGCAAATTGTTGTCATGTTGCAAAACTCTGAGTTTTGGTTTTTTCTAGGTCAATAAGGTTAGTTAAGACCATTTGGAGTCATTTAAGTCATTTTATGTTGTTTTGGTGCAATGTTGTCAAATGTTGTCAAAAATTGTAAATGTTGCAAAATGTTTTCATTATTGTCAAAAAACTTGTAAAAGTTGTCATTATGGGTAACCATGGAGTTATAGGTCTATTTTTCAATTGGGACTAGTTGTGACATGATAAATATGCAATGTAATCTCGATCACAAAGGTGTGAGAGAAGTTTGAATGAAAAACAATTCATTTTGCACGTTCATTATTGCATTTTTTAGTGTAAATTGACTATATAATTTGCATTATATGAATTGGTACAATTTGGTATGGTATTGAAACAAATTGGAGAAGTTGGAGAAGGATTATAGCTTTCAAATTATTTTGATTTGGTATAATTTCATCAAGTTTTGTGAAAGATATTGCATTTTTGGTGAGTGTAGGTCTAAACCCTACCTAAGGTTTCCAGGGAGAAAAATTTAATCATGGGAAGAGTTTCCACCATCCAAAAATAATGAAAATTGGTGGGAAGCTCTATCCCATGCCCAACCACATTCTTTCAAGAGTACAAATCATGTTTTTCATGTGTGAAGGAGATGTGTTTGTTAGTGTGTAGAATTGTAGGGTGACAATCCTAAAACCCTAGGTTCTTTGTTGCTTTGATTAATCTATGCACTATTTGTTAATGGAAGGATGATGAATCATGGTGGTATTTTGTTAGAGGTATGCACAAGCCTAGGGATTCATAGGAAAAGTGTATTTTTCTTTTTTTTTATGTCATTGCATAGGATGCACCTAGTCGCAACAAGTCTTTGTTTGCAAGAATCATTGCATTAATCACTTGGTTGGGTCATGTACATTTGGAAACCCCTAGAAGGTGTTTTAACAGGTCTGGATAAACCAAGTTTCCCATATTCCATGTTGTCTTTAATGATTGAGCACCATTGAGGTGTCATTCTCATGTTTTAGGTTTAGGAGCAAATTGCCAAGAATGTACAAGGGTGCAGATTTGAATCATTTGCATTGAAGCCTTGTTTGGAAAGTGTCAAGGTAGCTGTATGTGAGTGCTTCCTTTGCATCATATTGGTATTAGATCCAATCAAGACAAAAGTAGTTCAATGAATTGAAGATAAGAAAATATGCTCCAAGAGCGAATGTTGTTGATAAAGCAATAGAAAGGTTAGCCAAAGATATGGGAGACAAACTTGCCCAAGAGATGAGAGAAATGAGAGTAATTCTTGATGCAAGGCTTATAGTAGTTGAGAAAAATTAGAGAAGAGGTGTGATCATAGGAGATTTGAGTGATCGGGAAGAAGAGATGGATGAAAACAATCCACTGCAAGAAGAACCCCATGAAGAGAGAGATGTTGAAGAGTTAAGGATGGAGAGATTGTTGAAAGAAGTCAGAGGTGAAGGATCCAAATTGAAGACGAAACTCTTGGTGTATTCAAGTAGCCTAGACAATGAGGAACTTCTTGATTGGATAGGAGAATCAGACAAATATTTTGAATTTGAAGATGTGCCTGAGGAACAACAAGTGAAGTTGGCTAGAATAAAATTGAAGGGACATGCATCCCTTTGGTGGGACTATGTGAAAGAAGAGAGAAGCAAGAAAGGAAAAGAAAAGATCACCTTGTGGGACATAATGGTTGCAAAGTTCGAAGGTAAATTTCTACCTAGTGATTATGCCACTCAATTGTATAGGAAACTACAAAATTTAAAACAAAAAGACATGGATGTAAAGGAATATACAAAATAATTCTACAAACTAAGTATTAGATTAGGCCATATGGAAGAGGATGTCGATAAGGTTTCAAGGTACTTGAATGGACTCAAATATAGCCTACAAGATGAAATAAGTCTCACAAGCCCTAGAACGGTGGAAGAATGCTACCAACTGTGCGAACCCCAATCCTAGTACCTGCAAAACAACAAGAATAAACAAGTTAAACAAGGAATTGCAAGCTAAAACAAGGATTCCCCATGAAATCCATTTACAAAATTCAAACTAGGAAGAAAATATTGAAGAACACAATGGAAATGACAAAACAAAGATTAAATCCTAATTTAAATGTGCAAACTCATGATCCCATGGGGGAATTGGTGCCAATTTGATGTGAAAATTGGCCCTTTCCCAATTCCTAAGATGAAAGCTTGATGTGTTGAAGATGATTGATCCACTTTGATGGTGAAAGATGAGAGCTCCAAGCCAAAATCTGCAAAAACCTAGCTAAGAACTCAAGATTGATGGATGAAAATGGCTAAATATAATTTTAGCATGATAACTTTGCATAATTTGTGGATGATGAGATGGGGATATGAGCTCTTTATTTATAGAGTTCCAAGATGGATGAATGTCCAACTTTGAGCAACGTGGGACTAACATTCATCCAATGGCATGATGCCACTTGTCAATCTATGAATGGATGAAGGATGTGCAAGATTTGGGGATTGTGCCAATAAATGCATAATTTTGAATTTCAAATTTGTTGAAATGACTTGCAAGAGGGAAAATGCAATAAATTCCACTCTGGCTCAGGGCAAAGGACATGTAAGATGAAGTTATTGCCTTGTTGGATGCACATGTTGAGTTGGAATTTTTGAATTCAAATTTGAGGGAATATTCCAAAGATGCCTTGTGAGGAAAATAGAGATTTAATAAATGAATTAAATCTATTTTCATGTGCAACTTGCATTATCTAGAGGATGGGACATGAGATGAGATTAAATTAATCATGGGTTAATTAATTTAATGAGAGAGGTTAAATGATGTGACCCATTTTGACTCAAATTTATGGATTTATTTAAATCAAATAAGAGAGGAATATGACAAGAGATTAATTAAATAAGGATTTTGATTTATTTAATTAAAAGAGATGATGTTAGATTAAATCAAATAAGGTTTTAATTTATTTAATTTAATGGATAGAATTTGGGGATTTAATCAAATATATTGATTATTTAATTAAATAAGGATAATTAGATCAGATGAATTGATTTAATTAACAAGAGGGAGTGACTTAATTAGACAAAATGATTTATTTAATTAAGGGATGAAAGTTGATGAATTTAATTAGATAAGGAGATTTGATTAAATGGTTAGATCGAGGGATGATTCAGGAAGAAATGATGTTAGTAGTCGAGATCAGATGCACAATGTCAATCAATATATTTTATGTGTCTACACCAACTAGCCATGAAGGTTGAAGAAAAGTTGAAAAGAAGACAAGAGAAACAAAGCAGAGGTAAGGGAAGGACTTTTAGGGGAAGAGGATAATTTTCTAGGAGAGGATAGTCCTAAAGGTCTCAAGGAGAGACAAGTAATTCTCAAGAACAAACCTCATATTCAAGGGGTAGTTTTAGGGGAAGAAGATCAAATTTTAGGGGCAGATTTTGGCGTAGAGGAGGATCAAGTGGCTTCACTAGAAAATGATATAAATGTAATAAATTTGCAGGCCATCAAGCATGGGAATGCACTAAAGAATAGTCATATACTTCTTTTAGGAGTGAAAGGAGAAATCAACTAGCACAAGGTGGAGATGCTGAAAGTAAATTCTTCACCACAAATTGAAGAAGTAGAAGTTGGAGAGTGTTTGTTGATGAGGAGAACCTTGATCAAAGTGTCCATGGAGAAGGAACCACCCCAAATAAAATCACTCTTCAAGACCACTTGCAAAAGGCAAGGTAAATGTTGTCAAGTTGTCATTGATCATGGTAGCACTAATAACTTAGTTTATGTGGAAATGGTAGAAAATTTAAAATTGAAAAGATTACCCCATACCACTCCATTAAAGGTCTCATGGCTAAACAAAGGACAACAAGTGTTAGTAAATGAGCAAAGTTGGGTAGAATTCCAATAGGGAGATATAAGGACAAATTTTTGTGTGACATCATTCCCATGGATGTTTTCCATATGTTGCTAGGTAGACCATGGAAATATGATAGGAAGGTAGTCCATGATGGTAGGAAAAACACCTATGTCATAGAGAAGGATGTGGTCTCTTACAATTTGACACCTTTGAAAGAGGAAATACAATACCAACAAGTGGGATCTAGTGTGATGGTGGTAGGAGAGAAAGAGTTCATTAAGACCATGAAAAAAGAGGAAATGGGCTTTACAATCATAACTAGACCTAGGGCTGTTGTGACAGTAGTTAAGATGGATGAGTTGCCTTCGGAGATCCAATATTTGCTCAAGAAACATGCTGATATAGTGGTAGATGAGATCCCAAACTCATTTCCTCCAATAAGGGATATAAGTCACTACATTGACTTCATACTAGGGGCTAGTTTGCTTAATAAAGTAGCATACAAAATGACACCACAATAGAATGAGGAGATCAAGAAGCAAGTACAAGATTTGCTTGATAAAGGGCTAATAGGAGAAAGCCTTAGTCCTTGCGTAGTTCCCATTGTCCTAGCACCCAAGAAGGGAGGATAATGGAGGATGCACACTGATTTTAGAGCCATAAATATGATCACAATCAGGTATAATTTCCCAATTCCAAGGATTGAAGATTTGATAGATTGTCTAAGTGGAGTAAGACTCTTTTCAAAGATAAACCTTAAGGTGATGAATGGAAGATATCATTTAAAACAAATGAAGGGCTCTATGAATGACTTGTAATGCCTTTTGGTCTCTCCAATGCACTGAGCACTTTCATGAGACTCATGAATGAAGCACTCAAGCCTTTTATTGGTAAGTTTGTAGTGGTTTATCTTGATGACATTTTAGTTTTTAGTTCTCATAAAGAAGAGCACTTACATCATTTGGATTTGGTATTAAGAAGATTGAATGAATAGAAACTAATGATTAATTTGAAAAAGTGTGAGTTTCTAAAGACATAGCTGCTATATCTTGGGTTTGTGATCACAAAGGGAACATTAAAAATGGATCCGAGCAAAGTTGAAGCAATCTTGAATTGGCCTCCACCTAAGTTAGTTGTTGAGGTAAGGAGTTTTCATGGATTAGCAAGCCTTTATAGGAAATTCATTAAGAGTTTCAATCATGTGTGTGCACCCATAATAGACACCATAAAGGGAGATAGGAGAAAGAAGCTTGTTTAGACTGAGGAGGCTGAAAAGAGCTTTCAATATTTGAAAAAAAGGGTAGCAGAGTAGCCTATATTGGATTTACCAAATTTTAATAAGGTCTTTTCCATTGAGTGTGATGTTAGTGGTTATGCTATAGGTGCAGTGTTGAGTCAAGACAACATACCTATTGCTTTCTTTAGTGAGAAAATGAATGAGGATAAAAATAAATACTCTTCTTATGATATAGAAATGTATGCTATGGTTCAGTCTTTGAAAAAATGGAGGCATTATCTTATTCCAAAGGACTTTATAGTCTTTACTGATAAACATGCTCTTCAATTCCTAAACACTCAAGAGAAACTGATTCATAGACATGTCAAGTGGGTAGAATACTTGCAAGGTTTCACTTTCACTATTAAGCATAAGAAGGGACAATCCAATAAAGTAGTTGATGCCTTAAGGAGGGAACTAATGGTGCAAAATATTCAATTGAAAAGTGTGGGAGTTGAAGCATTAAAAGGTATGTATGCTGTTGATGTAGATTTCAAGGAGATATATGAGTTTTGTTTGCAGCCTCATAGCAACACCAATGATAAATGGTTTGATTTTCTGATTCAAGATGAATTTTTAATTAAAGGGGCACAACTTTGTGTACCTAAGTGTTCGATGAGAGACAATCTAATGAAGGAAAAGTACTATGGTAGTCTAGCAGGTCATTTTGGCCTTGATAAGACATTGGAGCAGTTAAGAAGACATTACTTTTGGCCTAAAATGCAATTTGATGTAAGGAAGTTTGTTGAGAAGTGCACTATTTTTCAAAGAGCAAATGGAAGTAGCACCAATGTAGGGTTGTATCAGCCCCTTCCTATTCCTCATAGGCCTTGGGAGTCTATTAGCATGGATTTTGTCATGGGGCTACCAAGAACACAAAGGGATTTTGACTCAGTCTATGTTGTAGTTGACTGGTTCTAAAAAATGGCTCATTTTGTCCCTTGTAAAAGCACCGATGATGCATCATATATTGCATGTTTATTCTTCAAAGAAGTGGTGAGAATTCATGGTTTTCCTCTCAGTATAATTTCAAACAGAGTAAGTTCATTGGAAAATTTTGGAGGACTTTGTGGAAGAAACTTGGCACCAACCTTAGTTTCAGTTCTGCTTATCATCCTCAAACTGATGGGTAGATTGAGGTGGTTAATAGAAGCTTGGAGAACCTCTTGAGATGCTTATCCAAGTAGAATTATGCTAAGTCGGATCTTGTCTTGCCTCAGGTAGAGTTTTCCTACAATGATTCCATGAATAGGAGTATTAGGAAAAGTCCTTTTCAAGTAGTTTATGGTTTGCAGCATAGAGGGGTATTTGAGTTGAGAGATATTAGTGGAATGGAAAGACCAAATGCTGAAGGAGAGAAATTTGTTGTTGAAATGCAGGAGATCCATCAAAAAGTTAGGCAACAACTTCAAAATAGTGTTGAAAAATATAAGCAAAGGGAAAATATGAAGAGAAGAGAGGTTGATTTCAAAGTTGGGGATTTGGTTTTAGCCCATCTCAGGAAAATAGATTTCCAAAGGGCCAGTACTCCAAACAAGGCTTCAATGCAAATGATGCAAATCTACAGCCCTGTATATTCTTGGCAATTTGCTCCTAAGCCTAAAACACATGCCCGAACAACACCTCAATGGCACTCAATCATTGAAGAAAACATGGAATATGGGAAAATTGGTTTATGCAAACCTGTTACAACACCTTCTAGGGGTTTCCAAATGTACATGACCCTACCAAGTGATTAATGCAATGATTCTTACAAACAAAGACTTGTTGCCACTAGGTGCGTCCCATGCAATGACATCAAACAAAGAAAATAACACTTGTTATATGAATCCCTAGGCTTGTGCATACCTCTAACAACATACCACCATGATTCATCACCCTTCCATTAACAAATAGTGCATAGATTAATCAAAGCAATAAAGAACCTAAGGTTTTAGGACTGTCACCCTACAATTCTGCATAGACTGTCAAACATTCTCCTTCACACATGCAAAACATGAGTTTTCCTCTTCCAAGAATGTGGTTGGCATGGAACATAAATTCCCACCAATTTTCATAAATTTTTGGATGGTGGAAACTCTGCCCATGATTAATTTTTTCTCCTTGGAAATCCTAGGTAGGGTGTAGACCAACACTCACCAAAAATGCAATATCTTGCACAAAACTTGATGAAATTCTACCAAATCAAAAGCATTTGAAAGCTAGAATCCTTCTCCAAATTCTCCAATTGGTTTCAAGACCATACCAAATTGTACAAGTGCATACAATGCAAATTACAATTGATTTACATAGAAAAATGAAATAATGAATGTGCAAAATGGATTGTTTCTCATTCAAACTTCTCTCCAACCTTTGTGATCAAGATTAAATTGCATATTTATCATGTCACAACCAATCCAAACTACAAAAATTACCTCTAACTCCTTGGTTACCCATAATGGCAACTTTTACAAGTTTTTTGACAATAATGACAACATTTTCTAACATTTACAACTTTTGACAACATTTGACATTTACATTGCACCAAAACATCATAAAATGGACTTAAATGACTCCAAATGGTCTTAAATGACCTTATTGACCTAGAATAAACCAAAACTTAGAGTTTTGCACATGTCAACAATTTGCATCAAAAGGTGCATCAAGGATGCCCCTGAATCATTTACTTCCAATTCCACATTCATTGTCACTCGACATCTTCCCTAAGAATCAACTTCAGTTATCTAGAAGAGGTCTTCTATAAGACAAGGCTTGATTTCAACTCTTTTAGAGTTAGTTCTGCCTTTCCTATTTCCGCCTTATGCAAAAGAGAATGATTGTAACTCATTTTGAGATTTTAGAGAGAAACAGTTTTATGTAGTTTCAAGTAGAAGTTTTAGATTTGTATGCATCTTTTTGAAGCACCTTGTGATTAATAAAATCTAGTGATTTTACCTTCTCAATATCTATTATATTGTGTGTATGGGTGATTGATGCATATCTTTTGTGATTAATGATTAGTCCTCAAATACGTTGTCTCATTCCAATACCTTTGAGAAGAAGATATATATTATATGCACAGGCCATAAATTATGCCATGAATGCTAGGATTTTGGTTGTGAGAATATTCTTAGTTTTCCTTCTAAATAAGCAATTGACCTTCTTACGAAATATTGATGTGTGAGCATGTAGAACATTGAGTTGTGTGAAGAATTGTTGAGATTTTGAGAGAGGTTGTGAGTTGAGGCTGTAGTATATAGGTTTTAATCATTGGCGCATCACCTCCTAGGGTTAGTAAATTTTTTCATTTTAATTCTCCTACCCCCTTTTTTGATCAATACAATAGTTTTAGTAGGTTCATCAAGGGAACCGACCCACTTTGGAGGTTCATCTTCACCATAGGCAACCCACAACTTGAAAATGATCCCATGTTTCACAGGATAGTTGAGTATCACACTTGGTTAAGGGTGCTATCCTTGTAACAATTATCAAAACATAATAATAGGCATTGTATACTAATTACAAATGCGATCTTATAATTATATCAAATCTTTAAAAAATAATGAAAAAAATACATTTGTTAAAATAAATCCATTATATTTTTACCTAAAAAACTTGTAGAGTTTTAGTAAAAATTTCTTTGTATGATTTTTTGCTTAACTTTCATGTTAAAAAAGTTTGATTAAAAAAATACACAATCTAATATTAGATCTATATTAAGTTTGTCGTACCCAAACCAAATTTTTTGCTTCATTAAGGCATTTTGATTAAAATGGTCTAAATCTTGTAAAAGTGTCTTCAAAACTCAGTTTTTGGGAAAATAAAGCATGGGATTTTTGTAGATTCAATGTCAGGAAGATACTGGTAAAATTTGAAAAATTTGAAAATTATGGTTTTCAGACCCCTATTTTTGGGAAAACCCTAAAAAATAATCTTTTCAGAATTGGCTGAAATTAATTTTGATTGGCTTATTTCACATCATGATCACATTGGTGAAGTCAAAATCAAGAAAAAGTGAGTTTAAGTCTAGTGGGTAGGTTTCACTTTTTCAGGAGAAAAGTTAGGACCCCCAAGGTTGTCAATGGCAGTTGGCCAGTACCAGGTGTTGAAATCTAAGCTCGAATCTCATCACAGAGGTTTTTGACAACTGTTGTCTTCATGAGATCTATGCAAAATCCTCCTAGCTATTTAGTGAATCCAACCGTCAGCCCTCGGGATCTGTCAAACGCCCGTAGAGGAAGAATCAACAGAAAATGTTGAAGGATAAAAACAAGCAAAAAAATGGCTAAGTATGGAAAAATGCACCTTCCTTAAGAAAGGCACCCTTCTACTAGAGGTATCAAAAGCAGCTTTCTTGCTTTGTCACTTCCAAGAACATCTCTTCCAAGTTGTTCCTTCTCCATGATGAGATCAGCGGCGTGCGCATCAGAGCAATCCAGCTCCCAGAAGTGAGGGTCAAAGTGGAGCATTCTATTGAAAGTTACAAATTGCAAAATCATTTTCAAAAGTGTAATTGGGCCTCTACAGGTTAGGGGCACCCTTGCATTTGAGGTCCTTAATTCAACTTTCAGACATCGCATATACAATCATTCTTTGCAGAATTCTTCTAGCTACACAATGATCAACATCCAGTCGATGAGAGTCATCATTCACCAACAACAACAAATTGAAGCACAAAGAGTCAAATCAGGAAAATGGCTAATTCTGGTGTCATATGCACCCTTTTGGAAAAAGGCGCCCTTAAATATGAGGCATTTGACTTAGTTTTTAGCTCTTGCAGCTCCTAACAACAACATGTCATCAGACTTATTCCAGCTACATGATGAATGTGTCAGCTTAGCTCTAGGATTAACCGAGCATCCAAAAATCAGGATTCAAAGAGGCTACCGTGATGTTTCCAAAGGAGCTAAAAAGTAGGAGCTTAGCAAAAAAAATCTCAAATGTTGAGTAAAGGCGCCTAAAAAGTCAAAGTTTGAATTTTTGAAATTGAAGTGCATGTTCTGGCCGCCCCAAAAAGGTGGAGTCAGTTAACTAAATTAAATAATATTAAAACTTCAGTTTGAAACGTCAGTTTTGCTTGCAAAGGCATATTTTCTTCATTATTTTAAAGTGGCGCCTATTTCAAGACTTAGTGTTTGTTTTTGTTAACTAAGTGTGGCCCAATGAGATAATTGCACCCTAAATATAAGGTTTTTTTCCTGCATGAGATGCCTAAACCCTTAAAAAATTCTTTAAATATGCATTTAGGTGTCCATTATTTTCACAGCAGGTTGAGTGCAAACACGTATTTTCTCGTGCAAGCAAGATCTAAAGGTGCCACAGGTGTTATTTTCTAGAGTTCTTCACAAATACAGGTCCAAATTATTCAACATACTTCATTCAAGTATACATAGAGGCATAATATAACTTCTATTTTCTCTCTCTTATTTCTTTTATCCTTTTCTTAGGTTTTCTCTCGCATGTGCAAGTATAAGGTGGCTTTTCACAGTTCTAATCATCTGGGTATGTTGCACACGACATTCTCTACAAAACCCATGTATTAGAATTTTTTAGGAAAAATTGCCTCGTAGCTTCATCTTTTTGAAGCTTTACTTTTTCTGGAAATTCTTTTGCATGGTACAGGAAAAATTGATATTTTGAAAAACGAAGGATCTGGGTTTGCTTAGAATCATTTTCTCTACAAAGCCCATATCCCAGAATTTTTCAAAAAAAATTCCTTCACAACCCCTACTGCCCCCTGTTGCTTTTTTCCAAAAAGTCTTTGCATGTCAAGCTAAAAGACATTTTTATGAATATCTAACGTTGTGGGTTTGCTTAGAATCATTTTCTCTACAAAACCCACGTCTCAAAATTTTTCGTGAAACTTGCCCTTCGACAGCTTATTTTTGGCCTCACCAGGGGTCGTTTTAGCTTTTCGGAGAAAGCTATCAGAACATAGCCATGTTTACAGTCAACAGGCAAGTTTTTCAAAATGCAGTTCACATAGACTGAATTCAAGACCAAATAGGTCTTAATGCACGATTTCATCAAAACGGATGACATTGACTTGCATTAGGTGGATCCAAAGGTTGACTTAAATGCGTCAGAAATGAACTAGATTACACTTCAAAACATTGAAGAATCCGGGTTGCTAGAGGTGGCTTCACTTCCCATCACAATACAGTGTATAAAATTTGTAATGTGTTGTGTAAAGCATTACAATTCTACTACTCGAGAAATTCAATCAGTAGATGGACGGGTGATATGCAGTATCAGGCCCAAGGACATTAAGAAGTGCTTCAATATTCCTCATAATCTAAATAATTTGGTTATTACCATGGATCAGTGTGAGAAGGCATTCAATGCAGATAAGGAGAAATGTTAGAGGAAAATGGCAGAAAGGTGGCTTAAACAGAAGAGAGTTAACTTGCCAAAGAATGTGGGTCGTGGAGAGTTCAAAGATGAATACATGATTTTGATTACCCTTCTTAATCGCATTTCCGGTCAAGTAGATGCCCATAAATTCTAGCCTTGGATGTATTACATCATGACCCAAATTATTTATAGAAGGGAGCATTATGAATGGGCCTCTTTGATCAGTGACGTTCTCCACAGATAGATGATAGGCTTCTTGGTTGCTCATGAGTTTCACATGTGTTTGTACCTCGTGTATCTGATTGCCTTCTAGGGCCAGTTTAGAGGGTTGAACACTATGGGGATTCTTAGTGTATAAAAAAATCATCAATATTACGAACAACTTGAGTTCACATGGTCCGATCGACACTAAAAGCGTGTGTAGGAAGCATTTTTGATGTACACAGTGAGGAATTTGGATCGAGAGTTACATATACGCATCTTAGCAGAAGCTAGAGAAACAATGGTAGAATGGGTAGATTGGTTCATTCAGTTCCCTACCTATACCTCCATCTATGTGTATGGATATGCAGGTCATCAAGCCATGCTACCCCGTTATCCTTCGGATAAGGTTGTTTTCATGGAGTTTCTATGATAGTGTACGATGTTCACTCACATCTGTGCAACAAACGCAAGCCAAATGCCACTTTTTCTTTACAGATGGGGATTTATAGGTGCAAGATAGCAGTTGACGCCAAGGCTATGGGCCATAAGTTAGTAAGACTCAATCTTAAGTATCTCGTTAAGAGACGCTCATATGACCCTTGGGGTCACTACTTAGCATGCCTTGGAGGCCGTTCTTATCACAAGCCTTCTATGGAGGATTATTGGTTCAACTACGAGGATGATTTTGAAGTGCGCTGACGTAGTTATAGTAGGTTCACCCTTTCACAAATTTCTATTTTCATGTTAGAAGATGCGGGAGGGTTGTCAGATGATGATGGGGATGTACTTCGTCCATTTTTTAGAGAACAAGTTGACACATAGTTACTTCCAGCCGTTGATTGGTTTGCCAAGGAATGCACATCTGTTAAGGAAAGATCGAGTAGGGTTGTTAGAAATCGTATACTCTACTTGGATAGCAAGAAGATGAGGAGGGCAGCCATGCCAAATACAGAGTCGTCACTGGTGGATACTTCACTGCCTTCCACATCAAAGACAAAACCCAAACCAAAAAAAAAGGAGTAATCCTCCTAAATGAGGCAAAATGTCTAGAAATTCAAAGGAAAAAGCACCACTTGCTGATTTGGACCAGCAAGAACAACATGTGGAAGTTTCCACAAATTCAGTTGAGAGCATGTCAAAAGCAGAGGTAGATTCTCCCATGCCATTTCCAACACCATAGTAGTCTTTAGTTCCGGTTCACATTGACTTGGAGCTAGAATCACCACCACATAGCAGTGATTCCACACATTCCCACTCATCAGGAGTTCCTATGACTAACACCACCCTTCCAGTGAGATTAGTCGAGATTCGTCTTGGATTGAGAATCAGCTGGGTAGGAAGAGGAGGCAACCATCCTACAAGCTGGACTTCTCATATTTTGATCATGTCTTCCAAGACATGCTAGATAAAAGGATAAAGAAAAAAGTCCATGTGGGAACACTGAAAAGTAAATCTAATTGAGACTGTTGCACTGCCAGAGGACAAGAACATGGACGAGGTAGAGGTTGATGACTTCACCTTGATAAAGGTCAACCTTGGTAGAAGCACATGCCAAGCAGACGTTGATTTCCTCAAGGTTGCAATAGAAAGCATAAAGGAGAGATTCATAAAGGACATAAAAGATAAAGCACCCCTCAAGGATGATATCCAATAGCTTCGCCAATATATCTCCAATCTTATGCACAACACTAAGAATGTCACCGCCTTGCTCCCATAGATGTTAGAGTTACTAGCAGAGCAAAATCAACTAAATCAGCTGGTTGTATACGGGAAGCACCTAAAAACTGGGAGGAGGAGTTTGTCACAAGGGGTCACTTCATACTTTCAGAATTGTACCAATTGAGGTACAATGCCTATGAACTTCGCACACAGATCTAGGATTCAGAGTGAGACTTGGTGGTAGACAAACCATGGAATGAGATCATGATCTCTCATCTGAGGATTACATATGACTTGGTCACTGAAGAAGAGGATAAGGAAACTATTTTTACTTGGAGAACACAATTAATCTTCAGAGTTGGTTGAGAGTAGAGAAAAGGTGACAAGTTCTATCAAGTTCATGAGAAATTTCATGTCACGAGTCCCTTGTTAGTATCAACGTGAGGGTGGTGAGTACATCGAGCTCGCTGACATACATTCAGAGTTGTAGGTGCTCATTCATGAGATTTTTAGGGATGATTCCGTTGGCGGTAAGTTGGATCAACTTATAGTTATGTCAACATTATTTGATGATGCGGTCAAGACTGGAGGAGAGTTGTAGAGTCAGATCATAGGTGGTGAAGAGATGCCGTGAAGACACATAGTTCTTTAGAAGAGTATTAGTGCCCCAGATGGTGATGCAGTCAATGACCTCGTGGAGGGGTTAATTGCTCGAGATTGTGGTTAGTGAACTACAGATCAAAGTGTCCCACCTTTCATGATAGACATTAGACACAATAGTTGACTCGATGCCTCTTTCCGAGTTAACTCATTGATCCACATCTCATTGCATGTCTATTTTGGAATTACCTATGTACATATGGAGTTCTCATGTAGTTTTCAGTTTCAGTTAACTGATGTTAGTTATCAGTTGACTTGCATATCAATAAGGACTTGTGTGTTGCAACATCCATTTAGTTTAGTTAACTGAAGTAGTTTTTCCAGTTAGTTGTATAGTTGCATACATTTAGGTTTAGCAATAAATCTTGCATGCTTGCAAGACTCTTGTTAACTCAAGGAGATTTTAGGGTTCCCTACTCCTTTGACGTCTATAAATAAGAGAATTCTTGCCCATTATATCTTTAACTTTTGCTCGTGATAGCGAACATGCTAAGCCACCTTGCTTGTAGTATCACTATTCAGTATCTATTCACATTGTAATTAGAAATTTTTCTATGATAATAAATTGCTGAGCCGCCTTACCATGCAATATTGTTATTTTTTATCTGTTCACTTAGTTAAATATAATGTTGGTTTGATCATTTATTGTGAGCATGTCTTGTTATATAGTTTGCTAGATCCCAGTTTTATTCTTGTTATGATTAATAAGCATTGTTTCATATCTACACCTCGGATGAGTCCCTCCTCCTTGGGAATTTAGAAGTAAAGCTTATCATGTGATTTTGTGATTAATAACCTTTGTTTCATATCTACACCTCATATAAGAGTCCCTCCTCCTTGGGAATTTAGAAGCAAAGATTGTCGTTTAAGTGTTGTTTCCAATAGATTATTTTTAGCCTACACTTCGGATAGGTGTCCCACCTCCTTAGGAATCTTGAGAACTAATCTACCATTTGATGTTGTTTCCAATAACCTTTCTTTCAGCCTACACCTCGGATAGGTGTCCCGCCTCCTTGGAAATCCTGACTTAAAGTTTATCGTATACCAATTCCTTGCTCCTAAATCTTCATTCTCTGTTTCTCTTGAGGAAATAGGATAGTTAAAGCATTAAGTTAGTTGTAGTTAAGATCTGCAAAACCAGAGAAAATCCTTAGCTGCAATGTATTGGTTTTCTTAACCTTGTTCCTCTTCCAACTGAGTAAAAAAAATAGGATTTAGAACATTTACTTTTTTCAGGGATATCAGCAAAAGAGGGAGCTTCCCCTCCTAATTTGAAGAGCAATCATTATGCACTGTGCATAACTGTCCGTTGCCAATACACACCCCAAAGGTGCGAATTGTAACGCCTACAAAGTCTTAAAAAAATAATGGTTGAAAAATTATTAAATTTGTTAAAAAAAATTATCATATTTTTATTTACAAATTCACACATTTTCTACCCAAAAAACTCTTCTAATGTTTCTTTTCACTATTGTGTAAAAAAATTAGATTAAAAAACATTACTTATGATTTTTAAAAACATATTACAAGTAGGTTGTTATAATCAAACATGTGGTTTTAGAAATTAAAAAATATTAAAACATATTTAAAAATTAAAAAAAAATGTTATACTAGAGAGTAAGAGTATATGTTTTTAAATGGTAAAAAAATCATACAAAAAAAGTTGTCCCATGAAAAATTTGACATTTTGATTAAGTTTGGTTTTAAAAATTATTAAACCCCCATACATTAGATCTTTAAGTCAACTATGTAGGGAAAACAATTAGAGAAAAAAAATTGTTCTCTTTTTTTTTTGGTTCAACCTCACTTTTTTTCATAGTTTTTAGCAATTAAACTTCTTTTTTTAAATTTATTAAAAATATATCCAATCAAATTTATTTTATTATTAAATTATAAGCATAAACTTCATCATTTACATTTTATTTGTTGAAATTATATTTTTGTTGGTCATTTCCTTTATAAAAATGTGACATAAGTTTGGACTTTTACCCAAGTCCATAAGATCAAAACCTACATACTATAGTCTAATGAATAAACCTGCTTGATTTTAAAATAAGGGCCTCTTTCAAAAACCATATTTTGATTAGATGTTCTTGAAAAGATAACAAATAAATATTCATTCACAACAAACATAATCTCTATGCACCCTTCTCCCCCCCTCCCCCAAGTTGTCAAGTTTGATGAGCCCAACAATCCAAGAAAGACAACAATATTTTAATTCACATGTTCAAATATATAGAATACATCATGTCTGCATTTAGATTAGGACTGATGACCAAAATGGGTCGATCCATACTCTTCTCCAAACAATCGTTAGATCTTTTGAACATTTTTCTAAAGATTGGTCTGATTTAAACTTATTTGTTGTATGTAGTAGAAATTAACCATGTCTAAATGATGAGGGCTCATTAGCTTGGACAATGTGTTTGAAAGAGAAAAGGGGCCCAAAGGCCCCCCTCCAAGTGCAACCATGCTTGTTAGAAAATGTCATTGACAATTAGAAAATGTAACCAAAAAGCCACCAAAAAAACTCCCAAATGTCAACCTCCCATGCCTACACCATCGGGCAAAAAAAACTTGGTTCATTGACATAAATGCAAGCAAACAAGGGTCTATTAAATCTGTAACCATGACATATATGTAACTTGTCACAACGTAACAATTGGCTCAAAAACACAGTTTCTATAAGAAAGGATTCACAAAGACAAGGAACAGGGGAAAAAAACAAACTGCTCACAAACGGCCAATAAATTTGAAAAGTAAACGGCTAATTATACGAAGGTGGTGAGAAGACCACTCCAATCACCCACACTTCTAATTTTTTTGGAACGAAAATCTGATGTAAACGAGTACACTTTCCATTTTTTAAAATTAGATCTCACCAATTTTGTGGGATTTATAACGATCTGCTTGGATTTGAACCGCGAGAAATTAAGCACATTTGAATTTGTTAAACAAGGCATTTTGGACGCTCTGTAAACCAGAACCTTCTTAAAGTCTCCTTTCGTTGATATATACACATTGCGTATATAAATATCGAAAGAGAATTACCGGTATCCTGCAAGTATTGAAAACAATTAGCGACCAGACGAGTGAAAAATGCATGGAGCAGGAAGAAATTCAAGATGATCGTGACGAAGAGTGGTGAAAATTGTTCACCCCCATCTTCATTTATTTTCACCCAATGGCCTCAGAGTTACAGGTATGCTGCATATTCGTTGTATATGTTTTTTCATTTCTTTTAAAGCTACAGATAGAGTTTAGTGTGTGCGCGCTTTTTTAAGGAAAGAAGAACTGTGTTGATGGAGTTAACTGTGTCCAGGTTCACCCATTTGGGTCATATATGAAATTAACCATATGTGTTCTTGAAATTCATTGTTCTATATTTGGGCTTGGTTTTATCTCATAGTGTGTCTGTGTGGGGAATCTAGCTGTCAACTGTTTATGGTTTTGGTGTTTTATTCTATTTTTCATTTTTTTATATAATGGATTTTGTTTTTATCTCACAATGCACCCATTTGGATTTCCTTGATGTCGACAAATTCTTTTTTCATCAGATAATGCACACTTTGATTATTAAGTTATTTTGTATTCATCTCAAATATCTCCATTTGCTATATCTGTATCGTAAATGTCCTTTCCTATTCCTTTGACCATGATTTTATATTTTTTACATCTCAGAATGCACCAATTTATCAAGTTTCTATACATCAAATATATGCCCCTGGAATATTAATCGAGAAGAGAATTAGCCTATCGTGCTGTCTTAAAGCATGGATTCATGGGAAACCAACTCCTCTCCCACATCCACAGTAACACACAATGGGGCACGACATCTGAGATTTGAACCTGGTCCATTACTGTAATAGATTCTCTAACATACTTTACAAGTTTTTGTGTATACGTTTACTATTTCACTTCCAGATGTCATGGCACCCTCTCTGATGTGGTTTTGTATATGTTTGTCTATTGGTTGATTGGTGAATCACCAAGCGCTCACATCCAATGCAGGGTGCAGTATCAGGCTTAGAATATCATTCTGCCAAGAAGCCCTCTTTGAGAGTATGGTGCAGCCTCAAACCAAGAATTCATCATTTGGTGACTGGCCCTCCTTAGACTCTATCCTTTCCTTGCCTGCACCATCAAGCAGCTCCCCATCTAAAGGTTATTCTACCCTTTGCTGCCCTCTTTCAGCACTCCTCCCATTGTTGGGATCATCACTTCCATCTCCATGCTTCTCGAACCATTAGTCTTGATCTCCTCATTGGTTCTCTTGCTGTCATTCCCAGTTATTTTTTTCTTGTCAGCAATTGTCCCTTCCTCATATTTGAGGTTGGCCTTGACAATCCTGTTGTCCACTTTGTCATTTTACTCTGTACTAGGGGATACAAACTTTTCTCTCCCTCATCCAAGTTCAAACACAGCTGGAGTTGTTGGTCCTTCGTTGTCTTTGTCTTTAATAGCCTTCTCCGTTTCTTTCTTTTCTCCATTCTTGTCATCTCCACATAGATAATGCCTTATGTATACCTCTTGAAAACGGGGATAAGGCAATTGTTACAAGATTTCAAATATTAATTACAGAGCATTATCGGTTATAAATTATAATAGAGAAATACTAGGGTCACTCTAGGGTCTAGATAGTTTGGACAAGGCAATTTTCATTCTAGAGAAATAACATGAATAAAAAATTTAAACACAACTTCAGCCATGAAAGCATGCCATGAGTGAAGTCCGATTCAATCTTGTGATATATATTTTTTTCTCAAATTTGTTCTTCAGGAACAATTTTATCTAGTTTGACTTGTTAGCCAGATTGACAGACTCTCATATTCAGGTAATATTGCTGAGAATGAATCTGCTTTGCAAAATTCATTTTTCCTTTTTGATTTTATATAAACAACCACTTAAAATTCCCTAAGCCAAAACATTTGCAAGAATCTTGTAGATCATTTTAATAAGGTAACAAAGCATCTCTTATATTATGTCTTTATTAGATCCTTTACATATCACTTTTATGCACCCTGCAATATGAAGTACTCCAGTCTTAAGGGTTTGGGATCTAAGGGTTTCAGCCTGCCAACAACAGTGGAAGTTAGCCTAGGCAGAGAAATCTATGAAGAAATCCAGTCCTAATAGTCATACAGCTTATTTTCAATGCAATTTGCAGTCTCTAAAGATTTGAACATTTTTATTTTCAAATATTTTAAGGGTGACATATTTTCTTCCTTAGAGTGTGTTTTCATATCAGATTAAATATAGAATAATTTCAATTTGCACAAGGTTAGCAATTTAATCAATCACATTGAATGTAACTTTGGACAGGGAGTCTATGGATACATACAGTATTTCTGCATCCCCATCGTTTGGTTTTACGCAGACAAACCTTGAATTAACAAGTTCCCTAAAGAATATTTTTATGCCAGAGGATGGGGTTTTCCAGGATTCCAAGATACCATTACTTCCAAGTAAATTAGAAAAGGGTGGTCTCAAAGAGCAGTGGACATATTTACCGGTAGTTACAGAAGTTGAAAAGAAAGATGAAATTACTAGAACAGAAGTTGACAAAGAGATTGGAGTAAAATATAATTCTACAGAATGCATTTTGCCTGGTTGCAGCTTCATATGAGAAGTATTTAATGATATGAAACTTTGTCAGAAAGTAAGCTGGTGCTGAGTTCATGAATGCCAGCAGTCTACTACTGCCTCATATCTTTGTGTATGGTATGTTTAGAATTTTTTTATTGAATTGTTTTATCATAATTACCGAAGTAATGTATTTTGGTGTGTTCTCCCTGATTATCATGGTCATAGTGAGATGTAATGATGGTGACCAGGACACCATTTTTAGCATCAGGCTATTGGTGCATGTGGGAATGAGAATGTCCAAAGAACAGATGCCACATGTATACATGTATATCCAATTTAAATGTTCAATATCAAAATTAATCATCACAAATTTGAATCATACATGCAAGTGAGGTTTTTTTTCTCAGTTGTTCTTAACATGCAATTCTTGACAAATCTATGCTGCCGAAATCTGATAGTTTTGCTCTTTTTTTTTTTGCTTTAAATTTGGCAGACATTATTTGTTTTCTCTCTAAATTCCCTTGTCTGGATGAGTGAGAAATGACTTTGGTAGGTTCTTTTGACCTTCTAGAGTGCAGGGTATCTCATTTACTTTTTGTTTTGATTTTTGTAGCAGTGGACATCAACTTAGATGCCAAGGGATGTTATGTGATGTCCTCTACATGTTAAAGATGTTGTCTGCATTATGCAGACATTTTCTACAGTTCGTGCTGTCCTGAAGATGCACATCTGTTTCAAGAATATGTAACCTGCCCCAGTCTACACGTCTTCAGGTTTTAGTGATGGTCATTGAGTTGGTTGTCTCGACTTGTGTCCCTTCATGTATGTCCAAAGTATTAGCTGAAACATGAACTAAAGGAAAGATATATGTGCAGTCAAACAAGTATAGCATATACTTTCTTCTTTATTAGGAAAATAGGGTTCTTTCAATATTTGAATAGTTTACATATTAGTGAAACTGTGTATTCTTTTCAAAGATCATATGTTAGAATTACTAGGGGTGTAGGATTGTACACCTCTTTGATATAAGATACAAGAAATCTCAATCCCCTTGAGGGCTTTTGAAGGGGGTTCTCATACAGCAAATTAGTCTCTTGTTTAGTGGTTACCTAAAAACCTACCTTTACCTTTACCTTTCTAAACAGAATGTGCTTTTATGCAAATGTGGCCATATATAAAACACAGTACTTGCAACTTTCAAATACTTTTACCAATCAAAATTTTAGCTAAGTTTGATTGGAGTGCCAGTTACGTCTAATCTGGTTGTCTGTAAACATAGCTGGGTCAAAAAATATACACATGTGATGAAAGTAAAATCATACTTGACATCAAGGAAAGTATTATTGAGATGCAGTGCAAATGGGATAAAGTTCACTAATCTAAAACTCCCAAGATCCTAAGTTTATCTTTCATTTTCCCTCAAGTCCTGATTGATGGTTAGTAATTACAGCTGAAGAATGTTTGCAGTTGAGATGGTTCCCTTGCTTTTCATACCTAATATGGAATTCGAGCAATGCTACCAAAATATTGATCACCAATTCATTTGAAACTGCTCCAAAAAGATTAATAATTTAATGGGGCTAAATTGCAAAAGGACAGACAATTGGGAAAAAAATTAGCAAAATTTCAAAAGAAAATTGAAACTTTTCTAATGATGGGTGAGCAACTAAGATGTTATGAAAAACATGATTAAACTTGTAGTGGATGGCTGGTTTCTGCACCTCGCTTATAATGTTCCTGCTGATGTCCACAAAATATGTATAACCTGTTGTGGGTTTCAAGCTGTGTTCATCTCACAAGAAAAAATGAATTATGTCTTTTGTTCTTCTATTCAATTTATTGTTAATCTCTCCTATCCTTAGCTGTATGTTTCTTCTCTCTTTTGTTGACATTGGCCACTATCAGATAAAATTGTTCCCTATGAATTGATCTGGCTCATAAGAGCAATCTAGCATTAGTCTCTCCCTTCCTTGGCTGTATATTTCTTCTCTCTTTTGTTGACACTAGTCACTATCAGATAAAATTGTTCCCTATGAACAGATCTGGCTTATAAGAGCGATAGCTGCTAGCAGGGTGGAATTTTAACCTTAACTACAAAGGTTATTTGAAAATACATGCCCACAATACAATGCTTCTATATAACATGCAGATTTTCTCAAAGATTCTTGCTATAGTGTAAGTTTTCTACTTTGTTTGAACCACATACTCCACATGCAAGTTGCAAAATCCCTACCATGATCTTCATTGAAAGCAGGGTATGCAGATCATTAATTCCATGCAACCTGTTTCACCTTTCTGTTTCACCTTTTTCCTCCGAAGTAAGTAATTTTCACAGGTCTGAACTTTAAACTCTTTATGGTTATCTTTTCCTTCACCAATCTTTATTGCAAGTTCCTTATTTTGAGATTCTTTCAATTCCTTTGAATTTGACTCAGTTTAATGTTTTGTGATCGACTCTTTTGCTTCATGTGAGCTTGATCTATTTATACCTTACAAAAATTTCTGTATTTTTCTTAACCTTTCTGGCTATATCTGTGATTGAAAGAGAATCACACACAACTCTTTGCCTATTTCTTTCATGATTTTTTTCTTTTTTCCATCTGTTGTTTGGTTCTTCAAGCCTTTGCAGGAGATGCTCATTCCTAGACCTTATGAAATATATGAGATACCTTCATTAATTGCTATTTCCGGGTTAATTTTTTAATTCCACCAAATGTCAGTTTCCAAAGATTTACAACTTCACTGTCTTTTGAATTTGTTTTAGTCAAAGGCCTACATCGCTTCTATATAGTAAAAAATATCTAATAATGGCAGTCTTCTCTAAACAGTTGGTTCTTACAATAGAATTTTCTTTTTAGCAGGTGTGAATGTGCTTGCTGGTGTGGGTATTCTTTCTACACCATATACTATTGAAGAAGTAGGCTGGATAAGCTTAGTGTCATTGGTGCTGTTTGCTTTAATTTTCTGCTACATAGGCATTCTCTTGCATCAACTTTTTGAGAGAAAACAGGGCATCTTTACATATCCAGATGTTGGAGAAGTTGCATTTGGGAGATTTGGTCGGTTTTTTATTTCGGTAAGTTAACCCTCTTATTGACATGATGGACACTTCAAATTGTGCAAGGGAGATCTATCTCAATTGAGCTAACAAAATGTTAGATTATTTGTAAAGTTCTAAAGGAATTGCATGATATTTGCTCTTGGTCCACTTTAGTAAAATACTAAAATTCAACCTTTGGTTTCTCTGAATTCTTTAAATGTTCTAATTATATTTGCTAAAATTAACTAGATTGTAGGTTTAGATGCTAACACTCAGCTGGTTTTAACTAGCCAAACTAGGAAAATAAAAAATGATGTGAATTTTAAAAATTAAATAGGGAAATAAACATACTCCGATTGCAAAAATAATAGCAGAAATAAAAGCGAGCATCTCTAATCATTAATCCATCAACTCTTCTTTCAGAATTCTCTTTTCTTTGATGTGAACATGAAAAGACACTAATTGTTACATGCAAAGACAATTTTTATTTGTAGAAGTATATCTTCAATCTTCAAAGGTTTCTTCCATGTATCTTTAATCTTTTCTAGCCCATTCCCGCCAAACCTATTATCTAGTATCTTAATCAACTTCCATCTTCTTCGAATTTCCTATTTTCTTTAGATGGCTTTATTTGATTTAGATTTTCCAATAAGTGATGAATTATGATATTGAAGTCTCTATTTCCCTCAAAATTCTCCAAATTGGATTTTCCTCCTTGAAAATTCAAGAGTACCTTTCTAGCCATAGATTTGAAAATATAGTGGCTAGACTCATTTTCCATATGGATTTCAAAATACTATTGTTCATGGGGACTCATTGTTGAACATATGTTGTCATTGATGTCAAAGGAGTATTGTCCTTGATGTCAATAGTGCTCAATTATGTCAAAGGAGTAATGTCAACAGATTAGTGAGAATTAAATGTAATTGTACATGTTGAAATCAAGGTGTATTCCTGTCATGTTATGTCAGAGTATTTGAGAAAAACAAAGACGACTGCTTGTAGTATCATACTACACCTATTCATGTTGATAGATTGACCTCCGCGGCCTCCTATTGCTCCTGCTCCCAAGGCAATGAATGGGAAGAGGCTCGCCTCTGAGGCATTAGAGCCTACTCCCCCCACTGCCGAAAGCTTGATCCAGAATGTTTGAAGTAAGTTAGGAGGGGAGATTTTTCTGGCAACATGTTTTCAATCTTTACTTCTCCCTAGATGTGAGTTATGTCCTATGGTTTGAAAGGAGAGTATGTCTACACATGTTTTTTATCTTATTCTAGAGTTTCCAGAATTTATTTTCATCAAGTAGAAAGTTTGAAGTGACAAAAGGGTCACTATGCTTGTTAATCAACCAGGTTGATGTTTCGGATTTGTGTGGTTGCAGCTTGTTACGTGTGCTCTCCAAAGAGCGTGGGAAGGTGAAATAGGTCTAGATTGAGGTCCTTGAGGGAAGCACACAAAATCATGTTCCTTTGGAGGCAATAAATCTGATTTAGGGCTGACCCACTACATGTTTCATGCAAATTTGAATTTAGGTCCACCTTAGCCAACTTGGCTAAGACTTTAGCTTCATTTCACCAAAAAACCCTTCACAAAACTTCACAAATTCTTCACCATTAAGCTCAGATATGACTATTGCTTGCAGCCATCAATGAAAACAACCTTCAGAAGTTATTTCACAACCTCAAATTGATAGAACAATGAAGATTCTTTGTTCTCCAAAGTCAAGAAAGTGCAGAAAACCTAGGTTTCCTTCTCCAAGAGAAGAGCTCTCCAAATGCACAAGTATAAATGATCAAATGATACCTTTTTTGATTTCTTTTGGTGCCTTTTATACTCATCTCCAAAAGGGGTCAATTTCTCTTGAGGCCCTTTTACCATTTAAAATAACATTAAAATGATTTCTTTTTAATTCACCTTTATAACTCCTTAAGTGAACGCCCAAATCCAAGATGAATAAATATTGATTTAAATACACTTTATAATAATCTTGACTTTATAATCAATAAATGTTCTTTTATAATAAAGTCAAATAAAGTGTAATGTCCCCTTCTCAGCAGTGAATCTTGCAGTTGACCATTAGCCTATTCTTGAGACCCGTAAGCTACTCAGAGGAGAAAATTAGGGTTTCTTGCTTTTGAGGGGGTTGTTGCATGAAGTTGGGTGATTGGATTGCGGATTCTTTCTGGGTTTTCAGAGAGCTTCATAGTGGTATAGCATGCATGGTGATCCGAGCAACTTCAGGAATTTGCTATTTTTAGTAAATTCCATTTCTGGTAGTGGTCCTGTTGGCTCCGGTGCAATTGGCTCTCTTCTTCAGCCAGTTCAGTTGGTACTTTGATTTTTGGCCTTTGGATGCATTTTCTAGAGAGATAAGTTAAGTTGATTTAAATAATGTTATATTTTAATGTTATGTTTCCTCATTAACCCCTTGGCCTAGCTTTATCACTTTAAGTTGTTTTGAAAAGGGGACTTCAAGGGTGGTTGTGTCATCAGGAGATAATATTTTATTTCTAAGGCCAAATTATATGCTGGAGAAGTGGGACACCTACTTGGAGAGGAAGTTATTTTTAAATTAAAGTCAAATATTGCCTTGAAGAAAGGGACGCCATCCTTGGAGGGAAAAGTGAGCAAATTCAAATTTGAAATTAGGCGCCTTCTTGAAGCTTCTAGAAGATTCCTCTCAAGTCTATAAAAGCAAGCCTCTTCTGTTCATTTCATCATCTTTTGTCTACCATACCGTTATGTTGCTAGATTGTTCAGGCAAAGCTTCGAGGCAAGCATACCTCCTAGCACTTGGCTCATCTTCTTGCTTGAAAGATAGCAACTAGTTGGGTAATAGATTGTAGTTGAGCTATTTTGTAGTGAGTATTTTGCAATTGAGTGGATTCCTTGCATTTGTAGTTCAATTTTAAGCTTGTTAGTTAAATTTCTAAGTTACTGGTTTATGTAGCTGATTGAGAGTTTTAATCATATATTCAAAAATAAAAATATTTTCATTTTGGGTATCTTTCCATTGTGTGTCTTTGATAGGGGCGACCCTTTGTCTCAAGTTGCAGATTTTTTGAGAAGAAATGAATTTTTAAGAAGCAAGTCGCCCTCCTTGAGGGTCGTACCACTTCATATTGCCTTGGGAATTGTGCAAGAAATTTTTTAGGGCTATGAGCTGGGGTTTTATCATTGGAATAGGGGCGCCATCATCCTAGGGGTAATATGCATTTTGTCTCATGCATTGTGGATGGGTTTTGAGTGAGTTGTGAGCATAATAGTGAGTTGCTGAGTTGCTGGTCTGTGCATTTTCAGTCAAAAATCAGTTATATCAGATTGTGTGAATTCTTTAGTTGAGTGAGAAATTGAGTCTAAGGGGTCTTGTGAGCATTGGAAAGTTGTTAGACATTATTGCAGCATTATTAAGCTTCTAATCTTGTGTTCCTGGCAGGCACTCTATCTCATTGTAAGTTGAACAGTAGTACTGTCAGCATTCTCACTTCTTTCTTATTTATTTACTTGTACTTCCCACTGAACAAGTGGAAGAGGCTGGCTTGCCACCTATTTACTTTCAGAAATTGCATTGTACTTCAAATTGTTGATCGGCTGAGCTGTCACAAAACTCATGGATCCTCTGACCATATGCTCGCCCCTCCTCCCACTTCGGGTCTTAAGGCGCATTCTTGGTTAGAGTTACTTTCAGTCAGCAGTTTGTAGGGACCCTCTGACCATATGCTTGCCCCTCCTCCCACATTGGGTCTTAGGGCGCATTCTTGGTTAGAGTTACTTTAGTTCAGCAGTGCATAAGATCCTCTGACCATATGCTCAAACCTTGCCCAACATCGAGATCCTGGTGTACATCCTTGGTTAGAGTTGCTTTCCGCATCATTTTGGTTTTAGAGCTAACCTTAACAGGTGGGTGTTGCATTGCCTATTGTAATCAAAAACAAAAAAAAATTGGTCCGGTTCTTTACATAAAGTCATTAAATTCTCTCACTTTATAATTTGACTTTATGATATTAAATCCCCTTTAATTATAAAGTCACATGAAGTCAATATAATATTCCCTTTAAATAATTAATTATTATTAAAGTAACACTTTAATAATAATTAAATGTCATAACTCCATTAATAACCATTATTTAATGATTTCGACTTCCTTGCTGGCTAGCCCACTGCTCCCACTATTAATCTAGATTCCTTACTAAAAATAGTAAGGTAGATCTCTTATGTCCAACTGACTTACTATAAATAGTAAATATATGCAAATAATGCTAGAAAGCCCTGAATATCAATTCCCTCAAAACATATGAAGAATCTGGAGATGAAAACACAAACAACTGTCCTCTAGAGAGCCAAATAACTCCACAGCAGGGTCCTCTAATCACCAGTATTAGCCTACAAGGACCCAATGATAGGCTAAATACACTAACCCTGATGCACACTCAAAAACGGGGACATTACATTAACCAAAACTATAGAAGAAGCAAATGGGTTGGAGCTAGGTCTGATGTGTCCCTTGTCTAGTAGCTCCTTAATTGCCTTCTCGATCTCATCCTTAAATTTCTTAGGATTTTTATAGGGAGTGGTTATAATGGGCTTAGCTCCCTCCTCCAACTCAATGGTGTGCTTGAAACCCTTGTCAGGTGGCCTCGTTGGAGGAATCTCCCCAAACACTCTGCCATGCTTACCCAACAATGACTGGATATCCACATGGTAAGGCTAATTGCTATTTGGAGTCTCCTTGGATGTAATCAAACATTCAGCTGCCCATGCAACATCCCCATGTCTGAAAATACTCTCCATTCGCTTAGCTGACACTACCTTTAGAGAACCATTAGCCAAATCCCTAAGTACAACCTTCTTCCCATTTTCTACGTTGAACTTGAGCTCTATGCTCTAGAAGTTCTATGAATACTTCCCCAATGAATGAAGCCACTATATACCCAGAATAGCCTTTGTGTCACCTAGATCAACCACAAAAATCATTTGTGACTATGTAGTTGCCCAAAGTAACACCCAATCGAGGAACCCTCTGTGTACAAGTCATGTTGAACCCATCTACAACCATCACAGTGAATCCCTCAAAATCCTCCATAGGTATACCCCTCCTAGTCACTAGGGCTGAATCATTGAAATTGTGGGTTTCCCCACTATCAATTAGCATAGCCACATGCTGCCCCTATAATACTCCCCTAACTCGAAAGGAACTGAATTTGGGAGTACCTGAGATAGTAGCAATGGTGCCACTCTTAGTCTCCACCTGTGGTTGTTCATCCTTTGAGCTGCTATCATAGTTTCCCTATACCTATCCTGTCTCTTCATCAACCTCGCTATCTGAAACAACCTCAATGTAATGTACCTTCCCCTTATCCATGCATCTGTGTCTAGGATCCCAAGGCTCCTTACAGCTATAACAAAGCTTCTTTCCTCCTCAACTCCTGATGAGCCTCATCATCTAACTTGTCCTTCCTATGCCACTCCTTTTGAAAGGGCTTTTTGTCTTTTGTTCTTTTGAGGTATGAATGGTTTAGATGGAAATTTACTCTTAGGTATTGAATGCCCCATGTCATGTGCTCATATGATAGCATCCTGAAGAGACTCTAGTTTAAAAGTCTTAATCCAACCATGTAGTGGTTCAGATAGACCCTCAATGAAGAGCATGATCAAGCTGTGCTTTGATACATCAAATACCATAATTGAAAGCCTTTGGATCTCAAAGATATATGCATCCACTGCACCACTTTGCTTGAGTTGTACCAACTCCCTTAAGTGCAATTCTAGGTCCTTCTAATCAAAATTTTCCATCAACTTTTGAGTGAAATCCAAATAGGATGTGATACTAGCATGACCCAATGTGACTAACCAATGGTACCACCACTCATGGGCCTCACCCTCTAGATGTAATGTGGCATACTTGATAGCCTTTAACTCCAACATAGGGTTGAGTTGGAAATAGGTGTCCAAATTTTGAACCTAAGATGTAGTTGTTCATCTACTAGAGCCATTGAATGAAGGAGCAGATATTTTTCCCACCTGATGTTGCAAATCCTGATTCTAAGGGCCCCTATTATGATCCCTTCACCTATTGCTGTATTTAATGACACAAAAATCCCAAAAGGTCATGGCTGCGTGAAACTCATCTCCAAGGGACTGATACTGCCTCAAATAGTCTATGAATCCTTCACCCTATGCTTGATGTCCTTGATTACCAGTTGGCTATCCACCCAAAAATTGAGGCATGAGGGGCCGAGGAGCTACCCTACTCCTTGCCCTAGTGTGACTCTGAGTGGTTATGTGTGTATTACTCCCTTCTCCATTGTTCCCATCATGTCCATTACCCCCATTATGACCATTTGTACCTCTTGTACCATTATTACCAATGTTTCAATCAACCATCAACTGATTGAGGAGTTGGACTACCTGTTGTTGACCCCTAGTAAGGTTATTTAGGATCTACGATGTGCTACCTTCGGGAACTTCAAGACTATCACCCATGTTTCCTTCTTCTGATGATGATTCTAAATCAAATAGGTTAAAAGCTTCTTCTCTTTTCATTCTCCTATATATGTAGGCTTGATCTTCTAGATTCATAAATATTCATGCAACTAAAATACACTAAGCAACCCAAACACACAAGCTAGCAGGAAAACTAGCTTTGATACCACTATAAAATACCTTTCCCGGATGAATGGAATTTTTGTGATATTTCCAGTTCGATAGATGTTCCATTTTATCAAACAAACTCATTTCATTGTATGTATAATAATAAACTTCAGAATGAAATGCATGTATGAATTTGATAATCAAAAGTTGAACTTCATTTCACTATATTTGACTAGGTATTACAAGATATGGGCAGCGATAAATTTCAGACCTTTACATATTCATACTTAGCTTTGATATTGAGCAGTCATAATTGTTTACACTCAGAAATGTATAGTAGCAAGAGAGGAGTACAAACTATGTTTGTAACAACAGTACATCCCATACATTCTTTACACAAACGCAAGTATAGCAGCAATAACAAGTATTTTTATCAAATGATAACTATTTGAGTTACAAGGTTATAAGAAACAAATGCAAGATATTCTCAAACCTAGAAAGAAGTATGCCAAGGTCTGATACAGACTCAAAATGACTATCAGACAACCCAGAACGCTCAGAACAACATCATGTCCCAACCTTCCATGCTCAGTGCTCCTTGTTCTAAAGATATTGGCCCCTAACTTCACTCACAACACCTAATAAGGGAACCCACAACTGATATCTGAGTGTTTATGCCTTTGGAAACCACAAGTTGGCTGCAATAGTTCACATGCCCCTTAGAAAATGTCTCACTACTGCTAATTGGTTAGAAATGGTCCCTTAAACAAGTCACACCCTTCACAAACTGCTCACGCCTTCTTAAATAGTCACCTTTCCTCAAAAAAACATGACCCCAGATGTAAACCCACATCTATTCCTGTAGTTGAGTTCCTTCCAACACCAAGGATATGAAGCAAGCACAGGTTTCTCAGGGATTCGTCCAACAAGAGAGAACACAATAAAACCCCTCTGAGAATGGCAATATGTGCTGGCCAACAGTGTGCAAAAATACTTTAAACCTAGACGCTAATCCAATACTCCAACAATATGAAATAGTAGATTGAAGATAAAGAGGGATATGGCCCAAGGCAAGTAGAAAGATATTCGCCCAAAGCTCAAACCCTTGCAACAAGTCTAAAACTAAATATAAATCACTTATTCCAATTTTGTCTCTGCAAGAGACTCACAAAATTGCATTATCCCGAAATAGAATACCTAAATGATCTCCTCCATAAACCAGCTAGGGTGGATTCATTTCACCACCGGAACTGGAAGGCTTAGGATTTTCTCCTCCCCAAGGCCAAGAACTTCAAGAGCTCTCCAAAAGTGAAAGTGAGAATAAAATCAAGCATAATAGAAATGAGCTTTGAAAACCCCTTTTATATCCTTCACTTTAATTTATCGCTCAAAATATAATAAAGTGACTTTATAATATTTCTCCAAAAGTCACTTTATAACACATTTAATTAATTATTTAACATTACTTTTTTAAATGTACTTTTTTTGCCAAGTAATATTAAACAATTATATAAATTAATTCCTTTTTCCCAACTTTAGCCTATAGAAAATAAATAAGCTAAAATGTCCTCCAAGGTGATCCTTGAGAAGGGGACATTACAACACGAGTGGTGGACTATGGCCTTATCACTTTGGGTCATAGGTCTATCACTTCGTATGATGAGTTTACCACTAAGCTCATCAAGAGGTTTGACAAGAAATATTTTGAGTTACATTTTAGAGAGTCGGCCCAGTTGAAGCAATATGGCACAGAGGAGGCTTACATAGCAGAGTTCCAGAGGAATTACAAAGAGGAGATTGGTGGTATGGTTTAGTGAGGGACTTATGGAGCCACTTAAGGGGTGGATTAAGGTGTTTGACCCTCCAACCTTGTAGGAAGCTATGAAGAAAGCAAGGAGTATGGAGTGGGCTGCCCCTAAATCTAAATTTCAGTCCAAACCATTCTTGCATAAAAAGGATAAATGACCATTCATGAAAGATACCAATCAGCAAAAGAAATCAGTCACTACGCTTGATGGTGACACTCTTAATGACTTGAGGTAGAAGAAATGTGCTTCTCATGCAAGGATCCTTGGAAACCAAGACATAAGTGTGCAACTAAGGGAAAAGAAAACAAGATTGAATACTATTCATAAGAAGAATCTTCATCAAGAAAATCAGACCAGCAAGCTGATTCAAAGGAGAAAGAGGAAGAAGAGTCTTTTGAAGAGTCCAAAAAAGAGGAGACAAAAGAGGGGAAGCTTGCCCAACTTTATAGCTTCTAGAAGAATGCTTCTCTACGCATTAGAGGGGTACTTAATGGGTAGTGTTTGCTTGCTTTGATTGACTTAGGAGCTACACATAATTTTATTGACGATGTACTTGTAGCACATAGGGGTATCCAAACACAGGAGGTTGATGGTTTTAGAGTGATGGTTGTAGATGGATTCACTATTACCTGCATTAGGATGATTCCTCAACTCAGCCTTCAGTTGGGTAATTACGAAGTCAAGGATGACTTCTTTGCTATTAGCATTGGGGACACAAATGCAGTGATGGGTGTTAAGTGGTTACGCTCCCTTGGTGTGATCACTCTTAATTTTCAGACTATGGATTTGAAGTTCAATTCAGATGGCAAGAATGTGGTCTTGAGGGGAATATCCAATGGAGGGGCTCGAGTAGTTTCCTTCGAGCACATGGAGAGGATTTTTAGGCATGTTCAAGTGGAGTTGGCAGCAAAGTGCATAGTTATGCCCACAATTACAGAAGAGGAGAAGCACCCTTATCCGCCAAACATCTAGACTTTGCTATCCAAGAGAAGCAAGCTCTTTGATAGCAGACCTCTATGCAGGCCTCCTAATAGAGGCATTGAGCATGTAATTGATTTGGAGGAGGGGGCTAAGCCCATTATCACTACACCATACAAGCACCCGAAGAGACATAAGGACGAAATTGAGAAGACAATTAAGGAACTTTAATACATGGAACACCTAAGATCATCATCAGTGATAGGGACAACAAGTTATGAGCTTGTTTTAGTAGGAGTTATTTAGATTTTGTTGCACAAAGTTGACTCCTAGAACCAATTATCATCCCTAAACTGATGGGCAAACTGTGGTGGTTAACAAATGGGTCGAAGGTTACCTACGCACCTATGTTTTAGGGTAGCAAAAGGCGTGGGTTAAGTGGCTGCATTTGGGAGATTTCTAGCACAATTCTACCTTCCATATGTCCATCAAGATGTCTCCCTTCATGGCATTGTATGGTTATGAAGCTCCTAGATTCGTTGATTTTCTTTTTGGAGATTGCAAGGTGCTTAGAGCTAGAGATATTATTCAGCAGAGTTAGGATATCATGAAATCTTTGAGAGATAATAGACAACATGCTCAAAATCTGTAACAGTTGTATGTTGATCAACATCTCATCGAACAGAATTTTGAGGTTGGAGACATGGTTTATTTGAGGTTACAGCCTTATAGGAAATACATTCTCAATAAGAGTGGGTTAGAAATACTTAAACCCCATTTTTTATAGACCATTCAAAGTCACCAAGAGGATCAAAGATGTGGCTTATGAGTTGGAGCTACTTGACAGTAGCAAGGTGCACAATGTCTTCCACGTTTCTCACCTAAAAAAGGCACTTGGTTAGAATATGGTTCCTTCTATAGAGTTGCCTCCTTTGGATGAGGAAGGCAAGTTGATATTGGTTCCTGAGGCTGTGATGGAGGTCAGGGAGCATACTTTGAGGAAGAGGGTGATTAAGGAGTATCTTGTGAAGTGGAAGAATTTTCCAGTGGAGGATAGTACTTGGGAGAGTAAGCAGATATTACATCTAGAGTTGTGATTGTTTAAGAACAAGCAATCTTGGGGAGCGAGGACTTTAATGTCCCCTTCTTGTACCTGATTATTTGGAGAGTTCCATTAGCCTATTCTAGGGTTCTCATAGGCTAAGTGGATTTGGTTAGGGGACTCAAAGCCTATATTGGACTTTTTGGTGGTTTTCAGTGCTTTTTGATGAGCACAGAGATATACTGAGGGGGGGTTGCGGGGGTGAATCAGTATATTAACAAACTTTTACCCTCTCGACTTTTATCAACTTTAATCTCCACACAATATCAACCAAGAATATAACAATATGAACAAGTTGACACCAAGATTTTACGTGGAAACCCTTACGAGAGAAAACCACAGTACAAATAATGTACTTTATGAATTATATAAGTATTACAATGAATGTAGGCACCAACCTACTTGAATCACCAACTTTCACAATTTAGTAGGCACCAACGCACAAGGAGCATCAACTCCTATCTCTGATTTAGTAGGCACCAACCTACAAGGAGCACCAACTCCTACTCGCCAAGCACCTAACTCAGCAAAGATAATAACTTCAAGAATAATTCTCCACCTTCAATGTTGCTTCCTCAATGGATGATGGACATTGCTGCTCAAATATCCTTCTTACAAATCTGCTATAATCTTTTCTATGGATTTGCCATATATTCCTCTTCTATATCTGCATATGAGTCTTGTCAAATCTGTATATATATATATATATATATGCTGGTGTAAAAGATTTATCTTCAAAACTCCACACCCGAATTTGATCCTGTCACAACTTCCCTTCCTTCTCACAACTCTAATCCAATCACAAATCTGATTCAAAATAAACTTCTGATCTAATCACAAATCTGATTCAAACACAATTCTGATTCAATCACAAATCTGATTTTGTATGAAGTAAGTCATTTCTTTTCAACTTCAGGTTTACACATATAAACTTTCTTCTCTCACAAGTCTGATCACACACTTTCTTCTAGCTCAAATCTGATCGAAATCAAGTGCTCTTTCATTTCACAAATCAGATCACTATTACGCCAATATTTTCACATAGATTTATACTTCTTATCTTCACATATATTCATCATATATGTTTGCATTTATCATTCATACATGGGCTGCATATACACTCAAAAGAAATCTGAGTTACACTTCATTTTTCTGCCCTTTAACTTCTTCTAGATCTTATTTAACATATCTCACAATTCATCACAAATCAGAATGTATACTTCTCTAAAAATTGCTCTTCATATGCTTGGATTTGCTAGTATACATAACATAATTTTCATTTCATACCACACTCAGCTTCATATTCCTACCCTTACTCTTCACAATCTGCTCTTCAAATGATATTCATTTTCACACACCACTCCACAAAAACCTTCATATACAGATCTGAATATGTTTTCTTTAACTTCACTCCCTATATTCAATACACTTTTCCAATCTGTATCGAATCTGATTTTATATCAATCTCAACCTATCAAACAGTGCAACACTTGATAAAGGATGTAACCATTTGAATAGTCATGTCTTTCACTAACAAATCTGCCTTGACTCAATCTCTTAATCTGTTGTGTATATGAACTTGTTTATTTCCACTCTTACTCATTGAATTGCTGCTCCACTATTCCATGTTTCATCTACTCATAATTTATTCATATCATTTATATCTCCACATTCCATTCCACACTCTTCTCTACACACACCCTATTGTTCTAATTTTACATAGCCATTGAAATGAACCCTTATAATTTTTTTCAAATTTTACAACAATACTTCAAGAAGGCACCCATCAGCGTTAGCCAAAATCTTAAACCAACACTGGAATGTAACCCTACACCAAAAATGTACACCAAGATCCCAATGTTGGGCAAGGTGTGAGCATATGGCGCTGGGGATCGTTAGTCTCCAAACTGAATGAAGTACAATGCTAGAAAGTAAAGTTTATGCAACTCGACCGCGTATTTCAACGGGAGTGATTTGACGGCATAGCCGATCAGCAATATGAATGCAAGTACAAAAAGAGAATGGATGGCTCATCTAATCAGCAATATGAATACTGAAAGTAAGAAGGGTGGCCAGCCAACCCCAATACAATTCATAGACGGTGAGGCCTATCTCTTCCACCAATGGCGGGAATGATATTGCTTAAACTGAAAGTAAACAAGGTAGCATGGCCAACCTCTTCCACTAAAAGTGGGAATACAATAGAAAATGCAAAAATATAAAAGATTTGATCAGTACTACCGAAACGGCTTTACAACTTAAACAAAATCTACAAGTAGCCAATATTCAAAGTTGCACAAGAAGCTGCAAATGTTATTATTTGATCTCCAAGCATCAAGGACTCACCAACTATGGAAAACCACACCAAAATCTCCAACTTCTACAAACTAAAATATCAGACCGGCAAACTGAAAACTACAGACCAACAACTATGAAACTCACTAAAATGCACATAACTCCTTCAAAACTACTCCAAATGACATGAAACCAAATGCAATGCACTCCTAGAACAATGGTGACCAAGATAGGACTAAGAAACTACAACAAACTGATGCTATTTATTTTTCTAAAGATTTCTAAGACTTCCTAGGCAAAGCACAGCTTAGTAAAAGGGGCGACCAGCTTGATAAAATCCTATACTTCTCCAAAAATTCCCAAATCTTGCACAAAGGGGTGCCCAAAGCCAAGGAAGAGATATGACAAATGCCCAAAACCAAACAAAATTTTCCCAAGGAGCTATGAGTAAAAATATACTTCAACTACACCCAAACTAGCAACCTGTAAACTGATAAACACACCAAAAGACATTATAAAACATCAAAAGATTCCATTACAATAAGCTCACTCTGTTCTCAATAGTTAAGAACAACCTCTAACTTAGCTAGTTGCTATCTTTCAAGCAAGAAACCAAGTCCAAGCTAGGAGGCATGCATTCCTCGAAGCAAACCACTCACCATTTCAGCAACATAACATTATAATTTCTTCATGGATGGGAAATGAAGAGCAAGTGCCTCCTTTTATAGACTTTCAGAAGATCCTTCAGAAGCTTCTAAAAAGTGCGCCCAAATCCTGGAGGTTATTTGAATTTAAATTAACTTTATTTCCCTCCTTCATGGTGGTGTCCAACTTAAAGGAGACATAAAATTTGATAATAAACTATAATCTTCCTTAAAGGTGGCATCCAACTCCTCTTAAACAATTTTTTATTTTAGAATTATTAAAATAGCCTCCAAATGAGGCATCCACCCTCAAGTCCCCTTTTTTTAAAACAACATGAAGTTATGTCTCTAGGCCAAGGGGTTGGTCATAAAGTGAAAATATAACCTTATGACTTAAAATAATTAATTTCTCCCACAAATGCACCACAAGGCAAAAAACCAAAAATACTCATTGCACTACCTGACAAGGAAAGCTCTTTGTGTTGTTGCCAACTGTGACACTACCAAAAATAGAATTTACTAAAAATAGTAAATTCTAAAAAGTTTCCCAAATGCCTTGTAGGTCATATCATTGTGAAGCTCTCCGAAAACCCAGAAAGAACCCGCAATCCAAAATCCAAAACTCCAAATGCAAGCCTCAGTAAAATGTAGAAACATCCTCCTAGAAAATTGGAAACCCTAATTTCAACTTCTGACTAGCCTACGGGCCTCCGAGATAGGCTAACAGTCATCTGCACTGATCACTACTAAGAAGGGGACATTATAGTCCGCCCTCGCTAAGATTGCTTTCCCTCAAGCAATCACAAGTCTAGATGCTACAAAATCTCCTCATTCTCCCAAGTTGCATCCTCAATAGGAAAATTCTTCCACTTCATCAAATACTCTTTGATTGTCCTCCTCCTCAAAGTGCGCTCTCTGGAATTAATGATCTCCTCAGGAACTAAAACCAACTGTCCTTCCTCATCCAAAGGAGGCAAATCTGATGAAGCAACAACGTTGTGTCCCAGCGCCTTCTTGAGGAGAGACACGTGGAAAACATTGTGAACTTTGCTACTTGTCGGTAGCTCCAACTCATAAGCCATTGCGCCAACTCTTCTGATGAATCTAAACGACCCATAGAAACGTGGCTTGAGTTTCTCCACTCCACTCTTCTTGAGAGTAGATTGTCTATAGGGTTGAAGTCTAAGATAGACCATGTCACCAACCTCAAATGTGTGCTCAACATGTTACTGATCAGCGTACATCTTCTACTAATTTTGTGCTATCTGGAGATTTTTCTATAAAGACTTCAAAATATCTTGACTCTGCTGCAACATATCCCTCTCTTGAGGGGCTCTATCACCAAACATAAAATCAGCAAAGCTAGGAGCCTCATATCTGTAGAGAGCCATGAATGGAGACATCTTGATAGACATGTGGAAGGATGAATTGTAGCAATACTCTCCTAACCATCTCACCCAAGCTTTATGTTGCTCTAAAACATAGTTTCTGAGATAGCCCTCCAGCCACTTGTTCACAATTTGTATTTGTCCATCAGTTTGTGGGTGATAACTAGTGCTTGGAGTGAGCATTGTACTACTCAACCTGAAAAATTCTTGCCGAAAGGTGCTTAGGAACTTGTTGTCCCTATCACTCACAATGTTTTTTGGCAACCCATCCAATTTAAACACTTCATGAAAGCAAAAATATGCAACTTGAGCTGCTGAAAATGAACTAGTAATTGCAAAGAAGTGAGCAAACTTGGTCAATCTATCAACCACAACATAGATATAGTCTTTTCCTTGAGTCTTTGGCAACCTCGTGATGAAGTCCATCAATATGCTTTCCCATTTTTGATTGGGAATGGGTAGAGGTTGCAACAACCCAGCTGGAAATGTATGCTCATTCTTGTTCATTTGGCAAGTGTGGGATTCCTTGATGTAGTGCAAGACCTCTTCTTTCAGCCCCTTCCAAGAAAATCTTTCCCGAATCTGCCTATAGGTCTTGAAATAACCTTGATGAATAGCAAGTGGAATATCATGGAAAGTTTGAAAAATCTTCTTTTTGAGCTTGGATTCCGGTACCAGAAAGATTCTCCCTTTGTAGTGTATCAAACCATCAACCACTTTCTACCTTTCATCATGAAAAGTACCTTGAATAATGCTGGTTGCAAACTGATTTTTGGCATAATCAGCAAGCAGCAACTCCTTCCAATTAGTAGTAAGCTCGCACAATAAGCTCAAATGAGGCCTTCTAGACAGTGCATCCGCCACAATATTGTTCTTGCCTTTGACATACTCAATGTCAAAGTCGTAAGCTTGAAGCTTACTCACCCACTTTTATTGCCTTTCGTTCAAGTCCTTCTGATGCATAAAGTGCTTGAGGCTATTGTGATTAGTCTTGACAACAAACTTGCTCCCCACCAAATATTGCCTGAACTTGGCCAATGCATGCATGATAGCAAGCATTTCCTTGGCGTAGATGGAGTAAGTCCTTTCAACACCTCTTATTTTTCTGCTTTCAAACACAATGGGGTGTTTATCTTGCATCAAAACAGCACCAAAACCTTCTCCTGATGCATCACATTGCAGCTTGAAAGGCTTGGAAAAATCCAGTATAGCCAAAACTGGACAAGAGCTCATAATCTTCTTGAACTTATCAAAAAAACACCTTGTGCCTTTTCTAACCATATGAAAGCTCCCTTTTTAGTGAGGTCAGTGAGAAGAGCAGCAATTTGAGAGTAGCCTTTCACAAATCTTCTGTAGAAGCCACAAAGACCCAAGAACCCCTTCAAATGCGTCAAGTTCTCTGGAGGTGGCCAATCTACTATTGCCTTGATCTTTTCTGGATCAACTTTCACTCCTTCAACACTGATTATGTGACCAAGGTAGAGCAACTTCTTCATTCCAAATTCACATTTGGACTCTTTGGAAAACAAGCTTTCTGATTCAAGGATGTTAAGCACTTCCTCCAAGTGCTTGAGATGCTCTTCCCACATCTTGCTGAAAATGAGAATATCATCAAAGAAAATCAACACAAACTTCCTCAACTGCTTCTGAAAGATTCGGTTCATACAAGACTGGAAAGTGGCAGGAGCATTAGTCAACCCAAATGCATGACTAAAAACTCGAAATGACCATAATGGCATCGAAATTTCGTCTGCTCAACATCTAATCCCCTCATACGAATCTAATAGTAGCCCGATCTCAAATCAATCTTCAAAAAGAACTTGGCTCCATGTAGCTCATCAATGAGCTCATCTATCTTGGGAATGGGATACCGGTTCTTGATTGTGCTTTGATTCAACGCATGGTAGTCCACACACATGTGGATGGTGCCATATTTTTTCTTTACAAGAAGAACAGCTAAAGCAAAAGGACTTTTGCTTGGGCGAATGAAGCCCATCTCCAAGAGTTCTCTTATGTTCTTCTCAATCTCATCTTTTTGCTTCTTAGGATATCGATAGGGTGTTGTGATAACTGGCTTGGCCCCATCTTTGAGTTCAATGACGTGCTTAGTCCCCCTTTCTGGAGGCGACCTAGGAGGTAGATCAGTAAAGACCTTACTCTTCTTAGTGAGCAATGATTGAATGTCAGGTGGATAGTGCCTCTTTGTCTCCATTGGATTAGCTGGTAGAACCATACACTCCACTGCCCACTCAACTTGGTCATGTCGAATTAGCCTCTCCATTCTTTTGAAAGATACAATCCGTGGGCCTCTATTTGAGATTCCACTTAGCACCACCCTCTTTCCATCAGATTATATGATGTCCCCTTCCTAAGTCAGCGCAGCTGGATATGTGGTTAGCCTATTATCTCGATCCTCGTAGGCTGACAAATGTGTGTAGAGGATCATTTGAAGTAGTTACCCGGTGTTCAAGAGCATACTTCTTTCAGTTGTTTCAGGTTGGGCCTTCATAGAATCTTTCAGAGAGGTTTTTCAAAGACTTGCTATTTTTAGTAAGTCAGGCAGGCGGAAGCTGCTATTTTGGGCAAGGCACCTGGTTCAGCCGATTAGCTTAGAGTCGACCCAGTTTGTCAGTTTGATGGTCAGATGGAAAAATAACGGAGCATTTAATGATTATTAAATAAATTGATATTTTGACTTTATGTTATAAAGTCACTTCATTAATATATTTAAATATTAATAATTAATGGCATATTATAAAGTATTTTTAATACTTTATAATAAAGTGAAATATTTGTTATAATGAATAATTATTTATTCATTAAGTGGGATGCCATTCATTTATTATTTTTCTCCTAAGTCAAAAAGGACGAATTTAATCATTTATTTAAATGATTATTAAAAAGGAAGCTTGGCTCGAAATTTTGAAAAGGGTTAATATATTCACTGTCAAGACAAATCGAACTCTTATGTTATGATTATTCAATTTGTCTTTTCTTGCTCCGAGCATTGGAGTTTGCGAACCTAGGGCTTCAGCAGACAGTTCATTTTGGAGAATGTTCCCTCTTCAAGATCTGGCATACTGAGACTGTGAAATACCAGTTGAAGATTGCCGTACTTGGTGACTTCATACAGAGGTTGCAGTTGAGCTTACTAGATCAATACAGGCAGGGTTTGTAGAGATTACTCATCAGTTGATTGGGGCGACCTTTCAGAGATCATTTCACAGAGATCTGGCACTTCATTCAAAAAGGTTGTACCACATTTAATGTTGCTGCTGGGCCGTACTTTTCTGTACCAGCAGGGTCATACTTCTCTTCACAGAAGAATATGCCTTCAATTTCCAGCTTCTGTTGATTGGATCTTGTGCGCCCAAGTATTCTAGAAATTTGGCGTGGGTTTTGGAGTCTGGAGATTGCCTCTTTATCTTCAGCCATACTATTCTTTATTATTTCTGGCGGCTGCAAGCATCAAGTTCCTTTTTAAATAAAAAATATTGTTTTTACCCTTCTGTGATCTATTAGATTTATTCTATGAATTTTGGAAGTCAATAAATATATGCGCCTTCATCTTCTGAGCAATATTGATGCATATTTATTTTCATTTAATTTATTATGAATTTTTAAAGGTTTTTAGAGCAAAATCGCCATTTATTGTTTATTGCAAAAAAAATCATCAAAAATGCAAAAAAAATACAAAATAAACAAAAATCAGCATTTTCAGTTAAGGGTTGGGCTGAGAGACACTTGGTCTCTTACAGATTGAAACTTGAACTCCATTGTTTGCAAATTTAGAGAGATTTCTCCAAGAGAACACATCCATTGAATGCCAAGAACAACATCTATATCTCCAATGCTTACAACAAAGAAGTCATCTTTGACCTCATGGTTGCCCAATTGCAAAGACATGTTAGCAACCTTTCAATTTCAAGAGATTTGGAACCCATCCGCTACCATGACTTTGAATCCTTCAAATTCTTTAGTTTTTAACCCTCTCTTTGCAACCGCTCCATCTATGAAATTATGTGTTGCTCCAGTATCTATCAAAGCAACAATTCGATGCCCTCCAATCATACCACAAACCTTGAAAGATTTGTTCTTTTGGAAACTAGAGAGTTGGGCAATGGGGTCCCCAATTCCTTGCTCATGATCAAACTCTTCTGGAGCTTTTTCTTCTTCACTATCTCCAAAATCAGACTGCTACTCCGAATAATCAGATTCTGATCCAAAATCAGAATAAGCCTCCATATGATGTGCTTTTTCCCTTTCCATAGCATCTATGACCCTTTGACTAAGGCTCACAACAAGTGTAGCAAACACCATTTTTCTTAGTTGTTCTCGAAGCTCTTCTAACATCTTTTATGGAAACTTCTTTGCTGATTTGAAGAATGTCTCTTATCTCTCTTGTGAGCAAAAGGCTTGGGCAGAAATTTTGGCCTAGGGGCCGACAACTCTATACTTCTATCCTTCTTGATGGATTCTTCAAGATTTGGTGGATAGAATTCCTTAACCCACCCCTTCAATGGATCCATTAAGCCTTTGGAAAACCACACAACTAGTCTTCTTTCTGTGATGTTGGGCAACATCATGGAAAGCCTTTGGAAATCAGCTATGTATGCATCCCACGAGCCATGCTACTTTAGTTGTGCAAGTTCGTGAAACTTCACCTCTGGATCCTTATTGTCAAACCTCTCAATCAACTTGTTGGTGAACTCATCATATATTCAAATAAGGTTGTGGCCAAGTGTGACCAAACCATGGTACCACCACTCATGGGTAGCTCTCTCCAAGTGCAAGATTGCAAACTTAATGGCGTCTTCTTCGGGCATAGGTCTTAGTAAGAGATAGTTGTCAAGCTTTTGAACCCATGACCTTGCTATACATTTATCACTTCCATCAAAGTGAACCAAAGTCACCTTCCTGAGGGGTTGTTGATAGTCTGTTCTAGGACCCATAGGAGCTCAATTTTCAACTCTTCTGCCTTTCCTTCTGCTTCTTTGGTTCATGAATTGATCAAAGGACCATTGGTCTGTAAGATCAGGAGGTAAAGTGGCGTACTCCATGTAAGCTTGTCTTGCATCATTTTCAAAAAGTATTGCAGCTTCAGCTTGTGGTTCTTCCCTTTGAGTGAATGTAGGGAAAAGTGGTCTAGAGGTTGATCCTCTAGAGGTGGCCTCATGTTGACCGATAGTTCTGTCTCTCCCATTGCCATTATTTCCATTAACACCACTGTTTTCTCCCACAGTATTGTTTTGATTTTAGGGCTGATTCTGAGCAGCCTGCTGATCCATTCTTGAAAGCAAGCGTGACATCATATCAATCATTCCATCAAATTTCTTATCCATTCTAGCATCCCTTTCATCCATGGTCTGCCTAATATTTTTTGACATGTTTTCAACTACTTTACCAGTATCTTCAACTGCTTTACTAGTATCTTCAACTACTTTACCAGTCTGCCTCCAAGCCTCTGAAAATGTATTTGCCTCCAGAGTTGGTGGAAACTAAAACTACTGAGTTCTTGCCTGACTTCTGGTGTATGGTCTATTTTCTCTATCACGCATCTGACAAATGAACTCTGATGATCACAAGATGGCAGAATCATGGCTTTGATACCACTGAAATGACCCCCTTATAATTTTTTTCAAATTTTGCAACAATACTTCAACAAGGCACCTATCAGTATTAGCCAAAATCTTAAACCAACACTGGAATGTAACCCTACACCAAGAATGTACACAAAGATCCCAATGTTGGGCAAGGTGTGAGCATATGAAGTCGGGGATTGTTAGTCTCCAAATTGAATGAAGTACAATGCTAGAAAGTAAATTTTATGCAAGTTGACCGTGTATTTCAGCGGGAGTGATTTGACGGCATAGTCAATCAGTAATATGAATGCAAGTACAGAAAGAGAATGGACGGCTAAGCCGATTAGTAATATGAATACTAAAAGTAAGAAGGGTGGCAAGACGACCCCCGTACAATGCATGGATGGCGAGGCCTGTCTCTTCTACCAATGGCAGGAATGATATTGCTTAAACTAAAAGTAAACAAGGCGGCATGACCATTCTCTTCCACTAAAAGTGGGAATACAATAGAAAATGCAGAAATATAAAAGAGTTTATCAGTACTACTAAAACAACTTTACAATTTGAACAAAATCTGCAAGTAGCCAATATTCAAAGCTACACAAGAAGCTGCAAATGTTAATATTTGATCTCCAAGCATCAAGGACTCACCAACTATGGAAAACCACAACAAAATCTCTAACATCTACAAACTGAAATATCAGACCAACAAACTAAAAACTATAGACCAACAACTATGAAACTCACTAAAATGCACATAACTCCTTCAAAACTACTCCAAATGACATGAAACCAAATGCAATGCACTCCTAGGAAGATGGCGACCAAGATAGGACTGAGAAACTACAACAATCTAATGCTATTTATTTTTCTAAAGATTTCTAAGACTTCCCAGGCAAAGCACAGCTTAGTAAAAGGGGCGACTAGCTTGATAAAATCCTATACTTCTCCAAAAATTCTCAAATCTTGCACAAAGGGGCGCCCAAAGCCAAGGAAGAGATATGACAAATGCCAAGAACCAAACAAAATTCACCCAAGGAGCTATGAGTAAAAATCTACTTTAGCTACACCCAAACCACCAACCTGTAAACTGACAAACACACCAAAATACATCAAAAGACTCCATTACAATAAGCTCAATTTTCTCTCAAGAGTTAAGAACAACCTCTAACTTAGCTATTTGCTATCTTTCAAGTAAGAAACCAAGTCCAAGGTAGGAGGTATGCATTCCTCGAAGCAAACCACTCACCGTTTCAGAATTATAACATTATAATTTCTTCATGAATGGGAAATGAAGAGCAAGTACTTCCTTTTATAGACTTTGAGAAGATCCTCCAGAAGCTTCTAGAAAGTGCACCCAAATCTTGGAGGTTATTTGAATTTAAATTAACTTTATTTCCCTCCTTCATGGTGGCATCCAACTTAATGGTGGCATAAAATTTAATAATAAAATATTATCTTCATTAAAGGTGGCGTCCAACTCCTCTTAAGCAATTTTTGACTTTAGAATTATTAAAATAGCCTCCAAATGAGGCGTCCACCCTCAAGTCCCCTTTTTTTAAAACAACATGAAGTTATGTCTCTAGGCCAAGGGGGTCATAAAGTGAAAATATAACCTTATGACTTAAAATAATTAATTTCTTCCACAAATGCACCACAAGGCCAAAAACCAAAAATACTCACTGCACTACCTGAAGAGGAAAGCTCTCTGTGTTGCTGCCAACTATGACACTGGGAAAAATAGAATTTACTAAAAATAGTAAATTTTGAAAAGTTGCCCAAATACCTTGCAGGTCATATCATTGTGAAGCTCTCTGAAAACCCAGAAAGAATCCGCAATCCAAAATCCAAAACTCCAAATGCAAGCCTCAGTAAAATGCAGAAACATCGTCCTCGAAGATTGGAAACCCTAATTTCAGCTTCTGACTAGCCTACGGGCCTCCGGGATAGGCTAATGGTCATCTGCACTGATCATTGTTGAGAAGGGGACACTATAGCCATACTCACTCTCTTTTATTCTCACACACTTTCACATATTGACAATCATTTTCTCACATCTCAAAACTTAGAAATATATGTCATTGTTTCGCCTCTTCCTCTTCCTTTCTTTATGCTCAAAAAAAATATTTCATTCAATTCATGTCATCAAATGAACTCTTATATTCTTATTTTTATATGTCTTCAAATGAAGGTAAAGGACATACCCTTTTGCAAAGATCACCAGTTTTTAGAATAGATACATCTCTTCAAAAGAAATTGCTGCTCTCTAAGAAAATCACATACTTTTGCAAATAATAATTGCTGCCTTAACAAATGACTTTGTCTTCTAGGAATTTGTCTCATATGGTTTTGTCTTATTCACTTTGTCTTTTAGTGATTTTTTCTTTATCCACTTTTGTCTTTTTCTGATTTTGTCTTTTTATTAAAAATATGAATCATTGTTTTTCACTTTTAATTGTTGCCGTCTATCAACACTTAATCACTACTTTAACTTTTATTTGTTTTGTTTTTTATTACCCAACTTTAATTGCTGCTATCTTAGAATGATTGTTGTTTCATGTTTGAGACTTCACCTCCAGATTTGCATCCTAATTTTGTTCTTGTTAGAATCTACTTATTCATTCTTTACAAATCTGCTCATAAGTTCTTCAAATGCCTGCTCATAAACTCTTCCATATGTCTTCTTGAAGATCTGTCATACATCCCTAAATCTGTTGCTATCAACCTGCTACACATGGATAATAGTCTTGCCAATAATCCTATCCATTTCTTTTTACATCAAAGATAACATTTGTCCTCTCATATTTGACATCAATGACAACATTTCCAACACTTTTTGGCAGATGTTACTGTTGCCCAATTTTCACCTATGGGCTCAACCAGGCAGGATGGGTTATGTTTCAGATGTTCATAAGGGCCAAATAGACTTTTGCATCGAGGGTTAGGTTATGCATTTCGTGCCATTTCACAAAGAGCTCATTTGAAAGGGATCACTCAGTCAGTTTGGCATAATGCATTTTGTTAATATACGTCTATGTTGCCTATCGACAAGACCTCAGAGATGTCACAACGATTGGAATTCACATGCAGGTACCTATCGGCAAGATAGTAATCATTGTTCCGACGACTAGGAGTTTCCCCATCGGTATGAAATTTTTCCTCGGGGTGAGGTCTCGGCGAATTCTTTATGTCTCACCGACTAGCGCGGAACGAGCAAACACTTCGGCAAGAGTTGTGTCTTCGGTGTGTGGTCTCGTTGAACGCTTTGTGTCTTGCCGATCACCAATAAGGATATGCATCTCGGTGAGAAACTTTTGCAGCGGAGAGATGTCTCGGCGAGTGCATCTGGTCTCGCCGACAAAGCACAAAAGGATTCCATCGGTGTGAGGTCTTGCAGTTTTTCTGACCCATTTTCTCACACCGACATATTGCTTCATCGGTGAGAGAATGATATTGTCACGGCGACAAATGGTGAACTTATGGAGATTTCTCGGCGATACATAAGGTGTCTATGGGATGTCTCCTCGACAAGAGAATGTTATAGCGACACATGTGAAATGAAAGAATACATATCAGTGAGACACAGTGCAATCTGTGAGGCTTCTTCCCGACATCACAAGGTCTCGCCAAAGGATTCTTCCCTCGGTGTAAAGTCTCACCAACTTGAAGGGGTCTCACTGAAGTGGTCTCAGCTCGCCCAAGGGTTATCCCTTCGTCATAATGTCCTGCCGACTATGAGACGTCTCCCCGAAGTAAAATAAGCTCTCGGCGAAAAGAAGAGACTTCAGCGAAATGTCTCGGCGAAGGAAAGATGTCTCGCCGACATGAGGTAATATCGGCATAAGGTCTCGCCGATCCATCAGAGTCTCAGTGAACGGAGGCATCATCGAAAGGATCTCGCTGAGAGAAGGATGGCTTCGGCAAAAGTCTCACCGACAAGGTGAACTCTTGCCGAAATAAAACGACATCAGCAAAGCAAGATTTCATCGCCATGAGGTCTCGACGATTAGGAGATGTCTCACCGATAGGATGTGCCATCGGGGAGAATGAATGCATTCGGTGAGCTGTCTGGGCCACTCTGAAATGTCCCGGTGAATGAAAGAGTCTTCAATGAAAGGTCTTGCTGACCCAACAATGTCTCGGTGACAGGGTGTGAGTTCGGGGTAAGGTCTCCCCAAAACGAATAAGTCTCACCGAAAGGAAATAAGCCCGGAGAGAATAGAGTGATATTGCCACAAGGTCTTCCCAACTGACGAAGGTCTCACCGGCTGCTTGTGGTCTCGCCGAAAAAAAAGGGCTCAATGTAATGAATGTCGTCGGTGTAATATGGTGGCTTCGCTGTAGGGTCTCGCCGATGCGGAAAGTCCTGCCGACAGATGATGAAGAAAGCTCGCCGAAGTATTTTGCCTTCGGCGAAAGGTCCTGCCAAGAGTATGGTGCCTTGCCGACAATGAGATGGGTTCGCCGTGACATCTTCCCTTCATCATAAAGTCTTTCCGACTCATGGTTTCGGCAAAAGAAAGTCGCCATGCTGTCTTGGCGAAAGTATAAGGTCTCAGCGAAGGGTTCCTTCGATATGAGGTCTTGCCGATACAGCAATGTCTCCTCGACAAGAAAGGTGAACTCTCAGTGAAGGGAGGCGTCATCGGCAGGAAGTCTCACCAATAGCAAGGGGTCTGATCGATAAAAGAAAGTCTTGTCGGAAGGTTGAATTTGGCATGAAGTCTCGGCGACCCATGATGTCTCACCGAAGCAGAGTGCCTTCGCAAAAGAATGAAGATCTCGGTGTGAGGTCTCACCAACTAGCGTAGGTCTCCCCGATACAAAATAGGCTCGCCCAAGGATCTTGAGCTTGATGAAAGGTCTTCCTGACTCGCTATGAGTCCTGCTGAAATAGTCCGAGCTCGCCGAGAGAAGAGGGTTTCGATGTAAGGTCTTGCCGACCCGAAAAGTCTCGCCGAATGGATATTTCAAATCGGTAACACTCCTGGCTGAGGGGTTTCAGCTTGTTATGACCTACCGACTGATCATGGTCTCGCCGAAGGTTATGCCTTCAATGTAACATCAGTAAACTCTTTCTGATAGTGGTTCACAAGTTTGAGATCGGGGAGACTCCCAGCAAAAGTCTTGCGCTCAGTAGGATGACCTGCCGACCGGCAATAGTCTTACCGATGGTTCTAGGGATATCGTTATGACTTTTTCTGCTCGACATGAGCTCTTTCAGACCATCATGTGTCTTGCCGAATGCTACTGTAAGGGCATAATCGCATCGGGGAGACACATCTAGTGTCTCACCGACATGCGATTCAGTCTAATGACCCTTGACCGTCTGGAATCTATATGGCACGAATGCAACCAATCGGAGGAAGCTACAGAAGAGTCGTGGCAGTTTGACACCCATGAGCGAGATCAACAGAGTGAAAGCAACGTGGAATCGGCTCTGAGCTCAGAAGCATTCAAGGCAGCTCGACAGGGAGGTTAGAAGATAGACACGAGACCAAAAGTTAATGTGGTAGCTGCAAAAGATCTGAAGGCTTCTCCCAGGAATGACTTTTCACCGACATGGACAACAGGGACACTTGAATGCAGCATTAACTTCCTTCAAAAGATATAAGGGGAGTTTTTTCCTAAAGTCAGATATTTTTTGTAAGCCCTAGGGGCCAATATCTTTTGTATATATGGCATTTTTTCCTCTTTGTAAAGGAGTTTTTTCTTTATGCATTCCAGAGAGTTAGTGATTTTTCTAAAATCCTTTCTCAGCTGATGTATGTTTTGTAACTCAACTGAAATCTAGAATATAGCATACAAAGATTACCTTGGAAACCAGTGTTGGTGTTTCATATTGTTTTTATTTCTTTTCAGGTGATGGAAGTTTTGAACTGCGTTTTCTAAGTTTGCATTTGAACTTTGAAGTCGTGAAATCCATCTTTCCTTCTTAAAATATATATGTGCAAATTAAACCTTTTCAAGAATGATACATAAGTTCATAAAGTTATGTTGAATAAATGAAAGATATTTCATTAGTTTCTCAGTGTATGTTCATCTTGTTCTCATTCCATGATTTCTGTCAATTTGGTGTATCACCGTAGGTTTAAGTTTCAATTTTCATGTATTCCTTCTCCATTTACCTCATAAATATTAGTAGTTTAGGTGATAACACAAAGGAAGCCGGCCTTCTCTGGAGATTCATTTCAACTTCAAGTGACCCACAGCCTTGAAATGATCCCATGTTTCTCTAGAAAGCTCAGTTTCCATCACTTTGCATAGGGTGCATTTCTAAGTGATAACAGTTTCTGGCACGCCCGGTGGGACTAGTTCCACATTCTGCTGTTGGTTTAGTATGCAACCAGCAAGTTCCAGACTTTACAGAAGTCATTTGTGCATACTTGGCGACTCTGTAGAGAGAAAGAACTTTAGAATCAGCGCCTTCTACAGGTTATAAGAAGAGTTCAGACAAGGAGCAGCTTAGTTCCTTTCGAGTATTTTCAGCTGTCACCACCAAGAAGACAAGGCAGAGCAACAGAAAGCCCAGGAACAACATTTTTTTATGCTAGAAGAGCCAAGTCTACTCCTCCATCCGTGAGATTCCATATCACTGTTCCATCTTTCATTTCACCTAGAGTGCAAGTAAATCCATCTCAGCCACCTCCAATGGCTACTCCAAGGAATCAACCATTTGTTGCTTTCAATGGAGGGAGTCCCTTAAATTTGGCACAACACAATGACATTCCAATGGCAACCTTGAAGAGTCTGCCAACTTTCACGGGAGAAGATCAAACTACCCCGATTAAACACATGCGAGATGTGGCTTCGTTATGCGGAGTCCATCACATAACTCAAGAGGATGTTGTTGTGAGATTATTAGCCGCTTCACTGAAAAGAAGAGCTATGCAATGGTATAGGGGTTTAGCTATCAGTTCAATTGCAACTTGGGATGAATTTGGAGACAAGCTACATAAACAATTTCAGGACAGGTCTGATAAGTTGTCTTTATTGGAACAATTAACTAGGATTAAGAGGGCCCCTCAAGAGCAGATGAATGATTTCAGTTTTAGATTTCAAAGAACCTAGGATAGAATCCCTGCAATGATGAGACCCTCACCTGAGTATGCCTTCTTGTATTATCTTAGAGCTATAAATAGCGATATTTTAGTTTTAATACAGTTAATGGGAGGAGTGTCTTTGTTAGATGCTTTTGAAATAGTAATCAGAGCTGAAAATAGCCTAATACAGGCTGGTAAACTTGCTCCTAGGCCACCAATGCCTATATTTCCAGATATTCATTCGAATATCCCTTTGCAAATACCACCTTTCACACCTTTGCCACTTCTTTCAGCTGCTGCAACACAAGAAGCTGCTATTTCAAGTTCTTCAAATGAGCTACAGGAGATAAAAATTTTATTACAGACTTTTGGTAATTAGCTTGTGAGCTTGGAAAAGCAACAATCATATATCAGCAGCAAAATTCAGGTCAGCAACAACAATATCAAGGTAATAGGCAAGCTTACCAAGGCAATTACCAGGGTCCAAGACAAGGTGTAAATACTAGACCTTTTCAGGCGTATGCTCCAGCACCTGTTAGTACAGTCAAGGACCTGGTCCCTATTCAAAATAACTTAGCAGCATATTATGAGTGGTGCTACCCTTGTAGCCAGCCTCATAATCAAGCCACTTGCTCAAATGGACTTATCAATCAGGCACTGATGGTATAGAATGCCTCAAGTTCACAACAACATGTACTTAATGATGCATCTTCACAACACCAGGAGCAACCTACCAATGAAGCTACCCTACTTAACTAGCAGGGTGAAGAATTCTGTGGATTGAGCATAGATAATTCTCCAGTTGCAACTAACACTAGGGGGCAAAGAAAAAAGCTTTCAAGCTTGATCAAGCAGCTGACAAAGGAAAGGCAGCAGCTGCAGAACCATCTACATCTCAAGTGACTCTTGTTTGGCAGAGAAATCAACAACTCTCGGTCAAGGAGCAGCCACACTTGCAAGCTGATCACACTAGCATAAAGGTACATTATAAAGTAAACCCAACTGTACCTTATAATATTCTTGATAGCATGAAAAAGATGAATGTTACAATGTCTATGTGGAACTCATTAGCTATCCCAGGTCAAAAGGATATGTTACAATTAGCCTTGCCAAGTTTGAAGATGTCTGATGAATCTGAGTCTCCAATAGGTCAAGCTAGAGCTGTGTTAACAAACAATTCTCAGGGAAATGATAAACAACCCAGCAAAGAGACAGGAAAAGAAGTTAAGCTACCTCCATTTTATGTGTCAGTAATCATAGGTGATAAGTTAGTTCATAACTGTATGGTAGATAGCGGAGCTAGTAGCTTTGTGATGCCAAAGCAGATTGCTGACAAGCTTGGACTAAGGTATCAGCCTTTAGAGAAAGGAGTGATTCAATTGGATGGTACTTTTGTCAATACGTTGGGCATCATTAAAGATTTGAGTCTTACTCTTCATGCTTGTCCAAATTTTTCAGTTCCTCAGGACATGTGTCATAGACCTTCCACCTTTCTTTTCCTTGTGCCTATCAAGAGACTTTACAACCAAGATAGGTGGTTATGTGTCAGCTGATTGGTCACATATGTTGTTTAGAACCAGATATGGAACCAAAGTCACTATTAAATCTGAAAATTTGGCTAAAGACCACATTGAGCCATATAACCCAAGTCCTATCAACGTTGTTCCTACTGCTGTAGACACAAATTGTGTCACTTTTACTGACAGTGAGTTGGTTGCCGCTCAAGAACTTCAAGCAGAAGCTATTCTTGATGTGCTGTTGCATGAATGGGTAGTTGAAAATGTGTTGGACAGTCCTGAAGACCTCATTCAAGATGCTGGTATGGGTAACTATGTCATGCTTGAGCCTGACGCAGAGATTCCAAACCTTGAAAAGGATTCAGATCAGTTGTTGCAACAGCAAAGTGGACTTTGGGAGATGTTCTTTGATGGTTCCAGGAGCAAGAATGGAGTAGGTGGAGGTGCAATGTTGATTTCTCCACAGGGTGATAAGTACTTTTCAGCTTTTTGTTTTGCTTTTGCATGTTCTAACAATAGTGCTGAGTATGAAGGACTTATCCAAGGCCTTGAATGGGCAAGGAAAAGAGGAATTGACTGTTTGAAGGTCTATGGAGATAGTGAACTGATAGTTAATCAGATCAAGGGGCTGAATGTTGCCAAGAATGATGCTTTGAAGTCTTACAGAAATAGAGTATGAAACATAGTTGAAGAGTTTAATGCCTTCAATCTGATTTCTATTCCACGAAATCAGAATAAGCATGCTGACAGACTTGCAACAATTGGAGCACAATTTGATATCCCAGGTGATATTAAAAAGGATAAAATACAACAGTTTGTTAAGGTGGTTATCAGGCTATCGATTCCTGATAACAACATTTACTGGCAGGTATTTGAAAGTGATGAACATATTTTAACTTTTCTGCTCCAAGAGGATCAATTTTCTGTAGTAAACCTAGAAAAGATCAAACAGCAGTATGATGATCAAGTGATACAGCTGAAGACCAATAAACTTCCCAAAGGGCTGGTTACTTTAGAATCCATATTTAATTTTGATGATCAGCTTAAGAAGAATAAAGTCGGCATCCAAGTGAAAGAAGATCATTACGAGGAAGTTGAAATATTTAAAGGTAAGCTTCTCAAATTGGGCAAAATCTGTTCAGCTAAAGATAAGAAAGCTTTCATTGTTTTATGCCAAGAGTATCATGATGTTTTTGCTTTGCAATATTTTTATTTAAGAGGGTTTGATCCTCATATTGCACAACATACAATTGAGTTAGAACCTGGTGTCAAGCCTGTTAGACAAAAACAGAGACCATTGAACCCCAAGCTTAAACCTTTAATGATCAAAGAGCTGACTAAGTTAGTTGAGGGGGGTATTGTATTTCCAATTAAACACACATCTTGGGTTTCTAACATTGTTTCGGTTAGAAAAAAGAGCGGTGAGATAAGATTATGTGTAGATTTTAGAGACCTTAACAGAGCATCCCTAAAGGATCATTACCCCTTACCATCTATGGAACAAATTCTTCAAGCTGTTGCTGGATCAGAAAGGTTTTCTCTTCTGGACGGATATTCTGGTTATAACCAAATCCTTGTCAAAGAGGAGGATCAATATAAAACAGCATTTACAACAAAATGGGGCACTATGGCCTACAAGAGAATGCCTTTTGGTTTATCTAATGTCTGTGCCACCTTTCAACGTGCCATGGATATGGCATTTCAAAGTTTAATTCAGAAATTTTTGTTGGTTTACTTAGACGACATAAATGTATATTCAAAAAATACAGATGAGCATTTGTCGCATCTCAAGCAAGTTTTTGAAAAATGCACGGAATATGGAATATCTTTCAATCCGAAAAAGAGTATTTTTGCAGTTCATGAAGGTAAACTATTAAGCCATATAGTATCAAAAGATGGAGTTACCATTGATCCTGAAAGAGTCAAAGCTATACTTGAACTGCCACTACGCAATCACAAGAAAGGATTGCAGAGCTTTTTAGGGAGAATTAACTTTATGAGAAGATTAATTCCTGATATTGCAAATTTACTACAACCCTTGAACGCCATGCTTAAAAAGAATGCAGTTTTCAGTTGGACTATAGAGGAAAAACGTAGTTTTGAAGAGATTAAAGAAGCTTTAACATCAGCTCCGACACTGGTAAATCCTGATTTCTCCAAGGACTTCTTTTTGTATGCTTTTGGCAGCATTAGTTCACTTTTTGCTATGCTGGTTCAGAAAAACAGTGATAACTTAGAGCAGCCAATAGCATTCTTTACTCGGGGACTTGTTGATTATGAACAAAAATATACATTTGTTGAGAAGCATGTTCTTGCCGTGATCAAAAGCCTAAAGAAGTTTAAACCTCTAGTTTCAAACAACAAAATTCATGTTCTGATTTCACACCCAAGTGTGAAAGAATTCCTATTGAAAAAAGATCTGAATGATAAATGAGTAGGATGGGTCACTAAGGTTATGGAATACGATGTGGATATCAAGATCACCAAGTTGGTTAGAGCTAAAGGTCTTTGTGAACAGCTTGCTTCAGGGTCAAGCAGTGAAAATGACTTAGAACAGGATACTGTTTTTGCTAATGCAAATGAACCCCAGAATGTTCGGGATGATATGCCTCTGATAACAACAAATTGGGCTCAATACATGACCCATTTTTTACAGACTGGTGAGTGTCCACTAGGTTTAGATAGAGCTAAATGAAGATACTTCAGACTGCAGTCTATACCATATGTGCTCGTGGATAATGTTCTTTTCAAAAAGGATCTAAATGGTGTTCTATTAAGATGTATTCATAGTGATTAGGTTGAGAAGATACTTCATGAGTTTCATGATGGAGCTGCAGGTGGTCATTTTTTTCCAAGAACTATTGCTTGGAAAATCATGAGAGTTGGTTACTATTGGCTCAGCTTGTTTAAAGATGCATATGCATGGTCAAGAAAGTGTATCAAATGTGCTTTATTTGCAGGAAAAGAAAAGCTTCCTGCTATGCCTCTACATCCAATTCAAGTGGAACAGCCCTTCATGAGATGGGGAATCAATTTTATTGGGCCAATTAATCCACCATCTAGTGTTGATCATAGGTGGGTGCTTACTGCTACAAACTATTTCACATGGTGGAGAGAGGCGATAACTTTGAAAGAACCAAAAGAGTCTTCAGTTTTGAGCTTTTATGAGGATATAGTAACCAGATTTGGAGTTCCTGAATCTATCATATCTGATAACGCTCTTGCGTTTGTGGGATTAAGATTAACTAATTGGCTTGTTAAACATGGCATTCATTTGAATACATCTTCAAATTATTACCCTCAGGGTAATGGTTTAGCTGAAAGCACAAACAAGAATCTCATCAGGATTATCAAAAGAACAATGGAGGATAATCAAAGGACCTGGCACATTAATTTAAAGTATGCACTTTGGGCAGACAGAGTGACTCCTAAGAGGTCTATTGGTAATTCACCATACATGTTAATTTATGGCAAAGAGGCTAGATTACCTCTATCTGTAGAGCTTCGAGCTCTAGACATTGTTCACCAGTTGGAGATGTTTGAGGAACAAAACCCAATGTCCGCGAGATATGCAGAGCTCATGGAGCTTGAAGAATCAAGAGATAAAGCCATGAGAGCTTTGGAGTATCATCAACACCAAACAAAGAGAATATTTGACAAGAAAGCCACAACCAAAAATTTTGAAGAGGGTGATATTGTTCTCAAATAGGATGTTCTGAAGAGCAAACCCGGCCAGCACACCAAGTTTGACAACATGTGGACCGGTCCATTTATTATTAAACACTGCAAAGAACACAATGCTTATCAACTGGCCACAATCGAAGGTGAAGTACTTCCTATCCCAGTCAATGGGATACACCTCAAGCCTTGTTTTGAGGTCTGAAAAGTTCTTCCATTGTACATATTAGATTAGGTTTATGTTTCCAATAAGTGCTTCTGCACTTTAGTTTGATTGTTATTTCTTTCCCTAAGTGTTGTTCTAGCACAGTAAATAGCTTCTTTTCAGTTTCTCCTATTTTGTCATTTTTAGCAACCTGTTGTGTTCTATGAGTCTCAAGTGAGTTGCAACCATGTACAAGGTTGCCCTGGATCTATTTCTAAGGTTTTCCTAATGACTCCGTGCCCAATGGATAGGCTTAGGCTACTGGTTTTCATGTTTAGTAAGAAAACATCCAGCAAAGGTCACCAGAAATGTTGCCCAATTTTCACCTATGGGCTCAACCAGGCAGAATGGGTTATTTTTCAGATGTTCATAAGGGCCAAATGAACTTTTGCATCGAGGTTTAGGTTATGCATTTGGTGCCATTTCACAAAGAGCTCATTTGAAAGGGATCACTCAATCAGTTTGGCATAATGCATTTTGTTAATATACGTCTGTGTTGCCTATCGGCAAGACCTCAGGGATGTCACAGCGATTGGAATTCACATGCAGGTACCTATCTGCAAGACAGTAATCATTGTTCCAGCGACTAGGAGTTTCCCCATCAGTATGAAAGTTTTCTTCGGGGTGAGGTCTCGGCGAATTTTTCATGTCTCACCGACTAGCGCGGAACGAGCAAACACTTCAGCAAGAGTTGTGTCTTCGGTGTGTGGTCTTGTCGAACGCTTTGTGTCTTGCAGACCACCAATAAGGATATGCATCTCGGTGAGAAACTTTTGCAGCGGAGAGATGTCTCGGCGAGTGCATCTGGTCTCGCCAACAAAGCACAAAAGGATTCCATCGGTGTGAGGTCTTGCAGTTTTGTAATGACCCCTTTTTAGTGGGAGCACTTCGACCTAAAACTTGCACTCAAAGTGTTCCTCAAGGAGACATTAGAAACGTTAAAGATCAATCAATTTCAGTGATAATAACTAATAAGATCAAAGATGACATAAGCATTTCCTTCTTGTCAAAGGAGTACTTATTCCTTTCGTATCACTCTTATGATCCTTCTATATAATTTCGTAAGTACATAGGGTAGCTATTAAACGTCTATCAAATCCCAAAGAGAAAACCATTTATCATACTAGAGTTATTATCACCTATAAGGCTCAATAATTGCTGCAAGCATCATTATTGGATAGTCATAGATACTATATTATATTATTATATATTTTATTCATTTATTTTGTATTTGCTTATCATTTCATGATGTGGCTATGAATACTAATATATATATATATCTATGAAGATTAATATATATGTCTAAATATATACTTACCAATTACCAAGAATGTATTTATCAGCATATGAATTTAATTCACAGGTAACATGTTGTATTCAATATATTTACAATTATCATATATATATATATATATATATATTAATGCCAACCATTACTAAATTCTTAGTCCATTCCTTTATTATCATTTATTTAATAAATTTTAATTATCTATGATATCAAATATCATCAACATCCAAGTGACAATAATATTAGACACCAAGTATTTTTACATCCCTATGATATTATCATGAATAATATTGCTCATCACACACATTACATTCTAGGGATAATATCTTGAATAATATTATACATCACATAATATCACATTCTAATATAATTAATAATCAAATAACATTATATATCAAATATTATCATCTCATTGTAAACATTATTTATATGAAATACCTCACCATCCTTACCTATAATAAATAACACGTGCCAGATATAGTGATCTGCAAACTCCTTTCTCTTTTACTCAGCCAGCGGCTACACTCCCCACTACAGAATATATCCTTATTCTCTTCATTTTCTCCTTAATCTCTTTCCAGCGCTTGATAGATACAGTCAACTAAATAATAAATTAAGGAATACAGATGATAAAGAGAGATTTGAAACGAAGAATACGTAGCCAGTATGCAAGCATATAATATAACAAATTACAGTTGAGAGAGTGCAAATTAAATAGATGAAAGATGGAGAGAATGCGACTTTCCTTTTCCTTGCAGCGTAACTTCTCTCCATATTTCCTGACTTCTTCCCACCGATATACCCCCAACCACGTTTCATATAGTATAGAATTTTATATATAAATAACTACATAAAAGTTCATATATTCCGATTGCTACATATAAGGATATTTAAACCCCTTTGCACCTCTTCCCAAAAGGGATGTCTTGCTTTAAGGGTTGCGATTTCAGCCAAAGGAGATATGTTTGGAAATCATTGTCTTTTCTTAATTTAGGCTGCCATCGGTTTGCCTTAATTCATATATTATAAATTATAATTTATATTTGTTTGTTTATATTTTAAGATTTATAATTTATTATCTCAGATTTCTTTAGAGTAGTTAATCATATTAGTGATATTTATAATTTTCACATATTTGTTAGTTTCATTATTATAATATGGGTCATTCTATAATATTTATATTGTGATTATGATAATTGTGATTTTAGATAATAATGATTAAATTATTATTATGATAATAATAATTATTATTATTATTTTATATTCAGTAATTATACCATTATCTTTGGATAATTATAATTTGATTATATTTATTATTGCCAATACTCATATATGTTTTATTTATTTATTTGCTTCTTGATACTTTATATCTTAGTGTCACAATTTCGGGGGACATGACAAGTTTTGCTGACCCATTTTCTCACACCGACATATTGCTTCATCGGTGAGAGAATGATATTGTCATGGCGACAAATGGTGAACTTATGGAGATTTCTCGGCGAGACATAGGGTGTCTATGGGATGTCTCCCCGACAAGAGAATGTTACAACGACACATGTGAAATGAAAGAATACATATCGGTGAGACACAATGCAATCTGTGAGGCGTCTTCCCGACATCACAAGGTCTCGCCGAAGGATTCTTCCCTCGGTGTAAAGTCTCACCGACTTGAAGGGGTCTCACCGAAGTGGTCTCAGCTCGCCCAAGGGTTATCCCTTCGTCATAATGTCCTGCCGACTATGAGAGGTCTCCCCGAAGTAAAATGAGCTCTCGGCGAAAAGAAGAGACTTCGGCGAAATGTCTCAGCGAAGGATAGATGTCTTGCCGACATGAGGTAATATCGGCATAAGGTCTCGCTGATCCATCGGAGTCTCAGCAAACGGAGGCATCATCGGAAGGATCTCACCGAGAGAAGGATGGCTTCGGCAAAAGTCTCACCGACAAGGTGAACTCTTGCCAAAATAAAATGGCATCGGCATAGCAATATTTCATCGCCATGAGGTCTTGGGGATTAGGAGATGTCTCACCAATAGGATGTGCCATCGGGGAGAATGAATGCATTCTGCGAGGTGTTTGGGCGGCTCCGAAATGTCCCGACGAATGAAAGAGTCTTCGATGAAAGGTCTCGCTGACCCAGCGATGTCTCGGCGACAAGGTGTGAGTTCGGGGTAAGGTCTCCCCAAAACGAAGAAGTCTCACCGAAAGGAAATAAGCCTGGGGAGAATAGAGTGATATCGCCACAAGGTCTTCCTGACTGACGAAGGTCTCACCGACTGCTTGTGGTCTCGCCAAAACAAAAGGGCTCGATGTAATGAATGTCATCAGTGTAATATGGTGGCTTCATTGTAGGGTCTCACCAATGCAGAAAGTCCTGCCGACAGATGATGAAGAAAGCTCGCCGAAGTATTTTGCCTTCGAAAAAAGGTCCTGCCAAGAGTATGGTGCCTTGCCGACAATGAGATGGGTTCGCCGTGACATCTTCCCTTCATCATAAAGTCTTGCCAACTCATGGTCTCGGCAAAAGAAAGTCGCCATGATGTCTTGGTGAAAGTATAAGGTCTCAGCGAAGGGTGCCTTCGATATGAGGTATTGCCAATACAGCAATGTCTCCCCGACAAGAAAGGTGAACTCTCGGCGAAGGGAGGTGTCATCGGCAGGAAGTCTCACCCATAGCAAGGGGTCTGGCCGATAAAAGAAAGTCTTTCCGGAAGGTTGAATTCGGCATGAAGTCTCAGCGACCCATGATGTCTCACCGAAGCAGAGTGCCTTGGCAAAAGAATGAAGATCTCGGTGTGAGGTCTCACCGACCAGCGGAGGTCTCCTCGATACAAAATAGGCTCGCCCAAGGATCTTGAGCTCGACAAAAGGTCTTCCCGACTCGCTATGAGTCCTGCCGAAATGGTCCGAGCTCGCCGAGAGAAGAGGGTTTCGGCGTAAGGTCTTGCCGACCCGAAAAGTCTCGCCGAATGGATATTTGAAATCGGTAACACTCCTGGCCGAGGAGTTTCAGCTCGTTATGACCTGCCAACTGATTGTGGTCTCGCCGAAGGTTATGCCTTCGGTGTAACATCAGTAAACTCTTGCCGATAGTGGTTCACAAGTTTGAGATTGGGGAGACTCTGAGCGGAAGTCTTGCGCTCGGTAGGATGACCTGCCGACCGGCGATAGTCTTACCAATGGTTCCAGGGATGTCGTTATGACTTTTTCTGCTCGACATGAGCTCTTTCCAACCATCGTGTGTCCTGCCAAATGCTACTGTAAGGGCATAATCGCATCGGGGAGACACGTCTAGTGTCTCACCGACATGCGATTCAGTCTGATGACCCTTGACCGTCTGGAATCTATATGGCACGAATGCAACCAATCGAAGGAAGCTACAGGAGAGCCGTGGCAGTTTGACCCCTGTGAGCAAGATCAAATGAGTGAAAGCAACATGGAATCGGCTCTGAGCTCAGAAGCATTCAAGGCAGCTCGACAGGGAGGTTAGAAGATAGACACGAGACCAGAAGTTAATGCGGTAGCTGCAAAAGATCTGAAGGCTTCTCCTGGGAACGACTCTTCACTGACATGGACAACAGGGACACACTTGAATGCAGCATTAACTTCCTTCAAAAGATCTAAGGGGAGTTTTTTCCTAAAGTCAGATATATTTTGTAAGCCCTAGGGGCCGATATCTTTTGTATATATGGCATTTTTTCCTCTTTGTAAAGGAGTTTTTTTTTAATGCATTCCAGAGAGTTAGTGATTTTTCTAAAATCCTTTCTCAGCTGATGTATGTTTTGTAACTCAACTGAAATATGGAATATAGCATACAGATATTACCTTGGAAACCAGTGTTGGTGTTTCATATTGTTTTCATTTCTTTTCAAGTTATCTAAGTTTTGAACTGTGTTTTCTAAGTCTGCATTTGAACTTTGAAGTCCTGAAATCCATCTTTCCTTCTTAAAATATATGTGCAGATTAAACCTTTTGAAGAATGATACATAAGTTCATAAAGTTATTTTGAATAAATGAAAGATCTCTCATTAGTTTCTCAGTGTATGTTCATCTTGTTCTCATTCCATGATTTCTGTCAATTTGGTGTATCACCTGTTGTACCCCAAAATTAAAATTTTTGTTACACTTAGACATTTTGAAGAAATGAGTAAAAGTCTTGTCAAATTAGTTAAAAAAGGTCAAAATTTGGGTGTGCATGTCTTGCATGAGAGTTCAAAACACAAAATTTTCAATTTCTGACGATCTGGGTCTGCTAAGAACAGCTTAACCTACAAAACCCAGATCTCAGTTTTTCATCCCTAAAATTTAGGAAAACTGCTATTTTTAGAAATTTTCTCGAAATTGTAACGTTTTCTGGGTTTTGGGTTTCTTTCGAAACGGATACTGGCAAAATTTTCTAAAAATAGAAAATTTCTAAAAATAGAAAGTTGGTCCGACAGGGTCCAAACTGATTTTGATTGGCTCAAAATACTTCCATATCAGGCTGGTGCAGTCAGAATCTCAAAATAATCAGTTTTTCCCTATTGGGTCTAATCTGCTTTTTCAGAAGCGTATTTGGAGCTCCGAGGTCATCAATGGAGGTCATCCGACTGCCAGGCGTTAATTTTAGCATTCAAAACTTCCAGCAGAAAGTGAAATGATGAACATGCACGAGGATCGAGGAAGAAGTTGAAAAATAGTAAAATTTTCTAACACTGGTGACTTTGGGCACCCCTGTTGAAGAAAGGCGCCCATCTTTTTAGGGCACCAAATGTCAGAATTAGGGTTTGTGCCTCCAGTCAATGTTGTTCAATTCTCTGTCAGCTTTGCAACGAATTCAACGGCGTAGTCATCAGGTGATCCAGTCATCCAGAATTCAAAGCTGAATAGGGAGGTTCCAAATAGATGTCAGAACGAGAATTTAAAAAGATCAAAAATTGACTAAGTGTTGAGATTCTGGGCGCCCCTGGAGAAGTAGGGCGCCTAGCTTTTTGAAAGCCCTGATTCAACCGTTAGGGTTTGAGAATATGCTTGTTCTTTTCAGAGCTCAGCCAGCTTCGACGTGCCTGTCTCTGTCAGATCATCCGACTGCTCAATCTTCAGCAAATTCAGATCAAAGATGAACATACAGAACGAAGTCTTCAAACTCTGAAATTTGAAAATCAGTAAAATGACTAAGTCTGGGTGAAATGGGCGCCCCCAGCCAAGATGGGCACCCAATCTTTTGAAGGCCTGAATTCAACTTTTTGGCAAAATCTCTTCCAGGAGACCCTTCCTTATTCTTCGTCAGCTTCGCGATGAGCACAACCATCAGTCAATCCGACGCCCGAAACTCAAGATTCAACGAGGTCGCCTGAAGAAGTGAAAGACATGAATAAATTGAAAATTTTTCTAAGTCTGGTGGAAGTGGGCGCCCCCCTTGAAGAAAGGCGCCCAATCTTTAAAGCCTTTAAATGATGGGATTTGCAAAAGTAACGTCCAAGAGCGCCTCATCAAAATCAGTTTGGCTATCCAACGAAACATTCAGACAGTCAGTCAGATCAACGTAGCTCCCGGAATCAAGGATTCATCAGAAAATCAAAGGGAGAAGGAAGAACTTGGAAATCAAAAAATGGCTAACACTGGAGAAGTTGGGCGCCCCTAGAAAGAAAAGTCTCCTATGAATTTGGAGGTCAAAATCAAGTTTTTAGCCGGAGGTGCCTCCAGAACATCTTCTTTAGAATCAGTCAGGCTCTGTCGTGAACCACTCAGCTCGCCTGTCGGGTAAACCTATCAACGAGAAATCAAAGGCGAAGTTGGAGGTCGAAATGATGAAAAGTTGAAAATGTCAAAATTTTGGTTAACACTGGATGAAGTGGGCGCCCCTGGTGAAGAAGGGCACCCAACTTTTCATGCCTTAGAGAAAATTTCAAGATTTTCAAAATTTTCAAGATTACAAGAGAAGAAAGAGGCGTCCAAGTTCAAATTTAGGGTTTTGGAGATAAAAGCAAAAGAAAGCAAAGCAAAAACAAAACCCTAAGTCTACTTAACATCTTTCTTTTATGTTATTTTCATTATTTTTGCAGGTAGCCTTCAAGGGAGAAAGTTGGAGCAGCAAGTTTGAAGAATTTTTTCAAGATTCAAGAACGTAGCTTGCTGGTTTTTAATCATATTTTTCAGACCAGCAACATAAACCCTTGCTTTTTCAAGCTTTTTCATCCAGAAGATCAAACTTTTCAAGAAGAAGACCAAGGCATTCCATTTTTCAATCATCTGGGTCTTTTCTCTTCAATCTTCTAAAGGAAATTTTCAAGAACTTCATCAAGTTGCAGCAGTGCTTTTATTTTTGCATGTTAGGGAAAACCTCAGTGCTTTCAAATTTCAACCATCTGGGTCCTTTCCAATCAGTCTTCTGAAGAAAACCCATATCACAGCTTTTTTCAAGAAAATTTCAAAACCTAGGGTTGGCTGTTTTTTTGATCAAATGTCAGTGTTTTTCATATCTGATCAACTGGGTCCATTTCTAATTGTATTCTGAACAAAACCGGTGCCAGCTTTTTCGGTAAAAATTGAAGAAATTAGGGTTTGCTGCTTTTTCAGTCAAAATTCAAGATTTTCAAAAACGGACGATCTGGGTTGTCTTGCAACGAAATTCTGAGCAAAACCCATATCTCAGAAAAATTTCTCAAAATTTGTCCGTTTGAAGACTAAAAAATCAGCGTTCTAAAAATAGAAAGTTGCTCAAGACTTGTCTGAACATAGGCGAGTTTACAGTCATTCTTCAAGGTTTTCAATATGGAGTACACTCCCCTCGAGTTTAAGACCAAATCAGCACTATGTCAAAACTTCATCATCTCAGCTGAAGAACGAGAGAAGGTGTGATATGAGAAAGAGGAAAGGTATCGGAAAAGAGTGTTGCAATACTCTTCTAATGGAAATCAAGAGAGGTGTCAAAAGCATAAAGTTGCAGAGCCGCCAAGTTATCAATAAGTTATCTTTTTGGGCAGCGATGTTTGCGAGAATAGAACTCATAAAACAGTTGAAGAAGTGAAAGATCCTCTAGGTTTGATCACAAAAGGCGAAGAGATCTTGGAGAATCAGAATATTGCCTTAGTTGGCATAGATGCACCGAACCGGGACACAATCTCTAACTTCCTAGCGATGTGATCGAGCTTTAAAGCAGCTTTCTTCTAGAAGCTTTCTTTCCCGCTTTCTTTCTATTCTTGGAATAATTCTTATCCATTCTTTGAGGATAGAAAGAAGATAAGATGTAATAGTTTCGCTTTTTCGCTTTCTAGGGTTTTAGATGTTATCTTCTTTCTAGATTTAGTAATAAAGCTTGCTTGCTGAGCAAGCCCTAGATTGTGAAAGCAAGGAGATTTTAGGGTTCCCTACTCCTCTGCTTCTCTATAAATAAGAGCCTTTGCTCATTTAGTTTCTTTAACGGTTATTGCGATAACAAACTGCTGAGTCTCTTTTAGCCAGTAAGTTGTTATTCAGTGTCAGTTCACTTTGTGTTGGAACGGTTATTGTGTTAGCAAATTGCGAGCCTGTATTGCAGCAAGTTGTTATTCAGTTTCAGTTCAATTGTGTTGTGATAAGCAAATTGTTGAGCCTCTTTAGCCAACAAGGAGTTAGTGTGATTGCTGTTTCTATTGTGTAAGAGCAAGATTGCAAGCCTCTTTAGCTGCAATTTCTTGTTCTAGGCATGTTAGAAGTGAGCTTTGTTCTAGAAGTTTGAGTAATAAAATCATGAGCCTCCTTTGCCTTGGTCCAAAATCTCAGATTTCCGTTATTTGTGTTATGCTTTTATGATCTCGATTTCAGCTTACATTGAAGTGTGTAGATGTTTGTTGGAAAAGAGTTTATTGAAGCACTTTGTCAGAGAATCATCCTTGTCCATTTCTAATTTCTCTTGCTCTGCGTATTACTTGAGAAGTTAGAAACGTCTCTAGCTTAAGTTAGTCGTAGTTGAAATTCTTAACTCAGAAAATCTCAGCTGCGGCGTTTGTGTTTTATAAACCTTGTGCTCTAAGCTGATCAAAAGATAGGCAACTTAGTTTTAGTTTACTTTCTTGAATACCATCAGCAAGAGGGAGCTTCCCCTCCTAATTTGAAGAGCAGTTTATCTGTGCATAGCTGTCCGTTTCAAATACGCATTCCAGAGGTGCGAATTTAAACGCCAACATCACCGTAGGTTTAAGTTTCAATTTTCATGTATTCCTTCTCCATTTACCTCATAAAGATTAGTAGTTTAGGTGATAACACAAAGGAAGCCAGTCTTTTCCGGAGGTTCATTTCAACTTCAGGTGACCCACAGCCTTGAAATGATCCCATGTTTCTCTAGAAAGCTCAGTTTCCATCACTTTGCATAGGGTGCATTTCTAGGTGATAACAGTTACTATTTTTATTAGTGGCGATTTTCAATACTTACTATTTATAGTAAGTCTCAATGCATCTCATTTTGTGCCAGTTTGGTGTTTGGGAACACTTACTATTTTTACCAATGCTATTTTAGTAAGTGTACTTTTGGCAATTGGTTCCGACCTATGTTACTCCAACAGTGTTAAATTTCCTATTTGGGTGTTGGTGGGTTCTAAGGTTAATCAAATTAATATTTGTATTTTTCCGTCACTTAAGTAATATTCTAAAGTCACTTTATAACTTAAGGAGGGTCATGTGTTCAACGAAAAGGGCCTTGTATCACACCTAGGGAAAAGTGCAAGTAATGTTGTTTTAAAAAGCCAAATTATAAGCCTCCAAAGGTGGACACCAATCTTGGGGAGATATAAGGATTTTAAAATAAAATAAAAAGCTCATGAAGGGGACCATGGGAGTCTTGGAGGGAAAGATTTTCAAATTTGGTTACCCTAATATCCTTCCCACCTCTATAAAAGCATCTCTTTGGCTCTCATTTATCTATCTTTTGGCAACATAATAGAATGTTGTCAGAATGCTTCCAGGGTTCTATTTCCACGAGTTGAGGATGAAAACTCTCACCGTTTTTAGTTGGTTGTGGTGGTGAAAGATCTACCCCAAAGGTGATTCTACTTCAGGGATCACATTGAGTACTCACAGGGTTGTGATTTTTGTCATTTTGGAGGTTGAACAATCATAATCTTTTTAATGTTTTGATGTGGGATTGAATGGTTTGGTGTGGTAGTTGGTTTGCTTCATTTTGGTGGTGGTTTGAAGGCATTAGAAGGCATTTTCAGACGTCTTATTTACATTTCCAGAATTCTGGAAATCCATCTTTGATAGTGGTTGAAGGTGAAAACTCATTCATAACTCCAAGTGTGGTTTGCAACTCATTCTAGGCATTGGTTCGCTGGATTCCTCTCTCTTAGGCGCCACATTTAAAGTACTTGGATTTATCGTTGAAGCATTGAATTTAGAAGGCAAATTGCCCCTTCTAGGGAGTTGTGCCTCTTTGGAGGTTTGTTATGATTAGGTATGTTGTTGTAGAGACCTCAATTTGTCCTTCTTTAGAGTCTGAGCAGCTGTTCTTAGGTGTGAGTTCACTGTGGTTAGTTGGAAACTATTGTATCTATCATTTGTTGTGAGTTTGCAAGCATTTGCTGCTGCTATATGACTGTTGTCAGGTCTGCAATACATTGTATTAGGTCTGAAAATACACTTTAAGTCTAAATTCATTGGTCTCCATTTGCTATCGTGTTTTGTTATGGTTTTGTATGAAAAAAAAAGATATTTCATTATTATTTTCCTTCTATGCAATGTCTCCTATCTATGCTTTGCTATGATGAAAACATGTGAAAAAGAACAAACCAAACACATCTGCAAACACATCATAGTCAGCAAAACAAATTAAAAAAATCAGGGGTGGTTGTTACAATTTGTTGCTTGAGTTTGATTCATGTTGTACAAGTTTATGTGTCGAGTGGCTAGTTATTCATGCTATCAAGTATAATAAATCCCTATTGTTTGAATCTATTTGGTGAAGATTGTTGTTTATATTTCAAATCTCTTGTTTTTATAGAAAAATTTGGGAAGGGACATTACATATGGTCATAATGCATACTACCTCAAGAGCTTGGCCAAAGATTTGGTGAAGTTGTTGGTTTATGATATGTTGGCATAACAACTAACACCTCTGGAGTGCAAGTTGGTACGAACAACTATGCACACTACGTAATGAGTGCTCTTCAAATTAGGAGGGGAAGCTCCCTCGTTGTGCTTGACAAAAGTGCTTGAAAAGGGAAATAAACTAAACCATATCCTGTCTTTTTGTCTCAGCTGAAAGAGGCACAAGGTTAAGAAAACCAAGAACGTTGCAGCTAAGGATTTTTTGGTTTCGCAAATCATTAACTGCAACTAAACTAACTACTTTAAATCTATCCAGTTTCCTCAAGAAAACAGAGCATGAGGAAATGGAGTAGGAATGTTCTATACGATAAAATTCAGGTACAGTTTCACAACGTGAAGGCAAGGTGGGAACAACTATTTGCTTGGCTGGGAAGAAGTTTATTGGAAACGACAAATATACGATAAACTGGGTACAGACTCACAACGTGAAGGCAAGGTGGCACGACTATCTGCTTGTCTGAATAGGATTATTACTCACACACATCACACAATAACCAAGTACAAATTCTCAACTTGAAGGCAAGGTGGCACAACTATCAGCTCAATCTGAACAAGTTTATTGAATAGAAAACACAAAGGATAGCCAACTAGGACAGTAAATTGCATAGAAGAGACATGCATACAATTTACGATCAAACTAGCCACTATATCTAACTAAGACAAGCATTCACCATCATAATTGCATGAAACCCAAGTGGCATAACATTTCATTATAACAATAAATACTCATGAATAGATACAAAACGAGCAATATTACAGGCAAGGTAGGCACAGCATATATTTCTCTCTCATGCAAAAGTTCGTGAACAGATACAAAATAGAAATACTATAGGCAAGGTGGGCACAACATGTAATGTCCCCTTCTCAAACCTGATCGATCATGTGACCGTTGGCCTTTTTCTGGAAACCCGAAGGCTAGTCGGAAGGTAAAATTAGGGTTTCCTATTTTTGAGGAGGTCATTGCTCAGAGATGATGGATTCAATGGCGGATTCTTTCTGGGTTTTCAAAGAGCTTCGCAGTGGTATGTTCATCTCGGCTTTCGGAGCACTTTTCTGGAATTTACTATTTTTAGTAAATTCTATTTTTAGCAGCTTTCCAGTTGAGTTCAACTCGGTTGACTTCCTGCTTCAGTTTGGTCAGATGTTTTGCTCAGTATTGGTTTCAGGGCACATTCGGAAGGATAAGTTAAGTCATTTAATTAAAAAGTCACGTTTTAATTATTATATTTTAACGTTGACCCTTGGCCTAGATTTAATGACTTAATGTTGTTTTTAAAAAGTGGTCTTTGAGGGTGGCGCCCTCATTAAAAGATTATTTTAATTATTCCCAAAGTCAAAGCAAGGTTATGAAGGGCGCATTTATCAAAGTATGATATTTATTTAAAATATCAAATCTTAAGCCTTGAAGGAAAAGTACGCCCATCCTTGAGGAGATTGGGTTTTGACCTAAAAGTGGATTTTAGGGTTTTGAGAAGTCAACTGGAGAATTATAAAAAGGAGTCTTGGAGCATCATTTCACATCTTTGGTCGACTATACTGTTATGCTGCCGGATTGGCTCTGGAACCGCTTCGAGGAATGAAGGCCTCCTAGCTTGGGCGTCGCTTTGTGTTTGCAAGACAACATCTAGTGGTGATTCGGTCTATTTGTGAGTGCATCTTAGTTCATACATTGTGTGTTCAGTTCATTGCATAGTTAGCTTCGTTTTGGCATGTTAGAAGTTTCAGCTTAATGCATTATTTAGCACAGCAGATTTATGTTTTTGCTCATAACTTGAAAAATACAAAAATATTGTTTGTGGGTATTGTCTTATTCTATTTGTGGGTGAAGGGTGAACATATTCCTAGAGTTATAGAATTTATTGTCAAGTCTGTGATTTTTAAAGAGAAATCGCCTTTCCCAGCAGGGCCGTACCTTTCAGCCTCTCTTGGGATTTGTGCATTAAAAATTAGTTGCATTTTAAGTCTGTGTTAAGTCTCTAGCTTGTGTGCCATCATCATAGGAGTCTTATGCATCAAAGTTTAAGCAATTTGAGTGAGTTATAAGTGAGATATGAGCAATTGAATCATTTCAGAGGTTGCTGGTTTTAAGTGCAAAATACAGATTTGTGGAAAACAAAGAAAACAGAATTATTATTTCCAATTCATTGTGAGAATCTGATGTGGCATCTTGAATCAAATCAAGGGAATTATTATTGTATTGTAATGGTGAATATTTCTAGTTCTAATCTCTTGACAGGCGTATAATCTTCACTCTGTAAACTGACAGTAGTACTGGCAGTGATTCTTAAGCTGGGTAAATTCTGTTTGTAATGCTCAATTTCAATTGAAGTTTGTAATAGATAAATCTCCGCCCTATGGTAGCTACTTTCCCATCTTGGGTCAGCAAGCACATTTTGGGTGTCGAGTATTTCCAGTTTCAGCATTTATTTCAAGCATTGAATTCTGTAATCACTCCGTCATATGGTCGCCCCTCACTCCGCATTGGATTGGGTAGCACATATTTGACGTTGAGTTCCTTTCTGTATTTAGAGTAGAAGACCCTCTGACCAATGCTCGCCATCATCGGCGCCATTCTGGTTAGAGTTGCTTTCTTGCACGTTTTGGTTTATCATCTAACCTTAACGGGTGCACTGCTTTGTAATTTGTAATCTGTTAATTGAAAAACAAAAAAAATTGGCTCAGAATATTTCAGTGGTATCAGAGTCACGCATCCTGCCATCCTGTGAAATTAGCCTTCTATGAGTGACAGAGAATAGAGGTACTTGGCAAGAGTATACAAGAGGAATACAGTTCAGACACAGTTGTATCAAGCTCCAGAAGGTCAGACAGCATCAGAGGTTTTGAGGGCTAATTGGGAGCCTTCACAGGAAACAGAAATGAGGGATAATGAAAGGACTTTAGGTGGCAATGAAAGAAATGAAAGGATTTTTGGTGGCAATGAAAGAAGTTCAGGCAACAGAGGTGACAGTGGGAAGGGTATAGACAATTCGGCCAATCTAGGTCAAGGGCTTGATAAGAAGATGGATGCTTTGTTGGATATGTTCTCTCTCATGTTAGGGAGATTGGGTCCGAATACTCCACAAAACAATACAGTGCATGCCGGTGAGCATAGTGCTAACAACCAGCACAATGGTCATGTTGCCCAACCTTCAGTTAGCAGAACCTACATTTCTGCTAGACCACTCAAACCCACGTTTTTGGCACCAGCAAACCCACATCCTGATCCCGAAGAAAATAACTTCATCTTTGGAGAGGCTAAGGATAGGCCGTACGGAATATGACACCCTTCCTGATGAAGTCAAGCTTGACATGTCCTTCAATGATTACATGGAGTATAGAAGGAAGGATAGAGGCCAAGGGAGAAATTATGACCAAAGAAGAACTCCAGCACAAGGAGACTTGTATCAAGCTATCAACAAGGTTACGCTTCCCCATTTTGATGGAAGTGATAATAATTCTACTCGAGCTTGGATACAGAAGCTAGACAACTATTTGGCTCTTAGGCCAATGGCTGAAGAAGAAGCGATTAAATTCGCTACGCTACACCTAGATGGGGTGGCGCATGAGTGGTGGTACCATGGCCTAGTCACCTTAGGTCATGGCTCTATCACTAGCTACGATGAGTTCACCAATAGACTCATTGAGAGGTTCGAGAAGAAGGACCCAGAAGTGCATTTTAGAGAGTTGGCACAGTTGAGGCAGTATGGCACTGTTGATGCCTACATAGCTGAGTTTCAAAGACTTTCAGTTATGGTCACTGGAATCACGGAGAGAAGATTAGTGATCCTATTCAGCGAAGGATTAATGGAGCCACTCAAGGGTTGGATCAAAGCTTTTGATCCACCGTCCTTACAAGAAGCAATGAAGAAAGCTAGAAACATGGAGTGGGCTGCTCCCAAAGCAAAGTTCCATTCCAAACCAGCATTTCACAAGGGGGATAGAGGGAAAAAGTTTCATCAAAAGCCTCACCATAAGGAGTTTAAACCGCAGAAACCTCATGGCACAAGATTGGATCCAGAGACTATCAATGAACTCCGAAGAAAGGGGTTATGTTTCCGTTGTTGGGAAAAATGGTCCCAAGATCATGTGTGCCCAAAGGGTGCTAAAATCCATCAAATTGAGTTCTATACAGCTGAAGAAAGCAATTCTGATTTTTCTGATCAGCAAGCTGATTTTGAGGACAGCGATGAAGAAAAAACTCCAGAAGAGTCTGAAAGTGAAAAAGAAAGTGGTGGTACATTGGCTCAACTTTCGAGCTTCCAAAAGAATGAGTCTTTCAAAATTCGTGGGATGATCAAAGGGCAGCGTATTGTTGCTTTAATTGACACTGGAGCAACACATAACTTCATAGACGAAGTTGTGGTGGCAAAGAAAGGGTTGCAAACAGAAGACTTTGAAGGTTTCAGAGTTATGGTTGCTGATGGGTTTCACATCTCATGCACCAAGAGGATTCCCAACATGTCAATGCAATTGGGCAATTACGAAGTCAAGGATGACTTCTATGTGGTTAATATTGGAGATACGGATGCTGTCCTTGGCATTCAATGGCTGCGATCTCTTGGAGAGATCTCTTTAAATCTGCAAACCATGGAACTCAAATTTCAATCCGATGGAAAGAAGGTGGTGTTGAGAGGAATGTCAAATGGTGGCCCTCGGATTGTGTCATTCAAGAGGATGGCAAGGTTGATACGTCATGACCAAGTGGAGTGGGCTGCGGAGTGCATGATTCTTCCAGCTAGTCCAGCTGAAACGAAAATAGAGCATCCTCCAGATATTCAGTCTTTACTCACCAAGAAGAGTAAAGTGTTTGCGGATTTACCTCCTGGACCACCTCCTGATCGAGGTTCAGAACACATCATAGAGCTCAAGGAAGGGGCTAAACCGGTGATCACAACTCCATATCGGTATCCGAAGAGGCAAAAGGATGAGATCGAGAAGAATATTCGAGAACTTTTGGAGATGGGTTTCATACGCCCAAGCAAGAGCCCCTTTGCATCTGCAGTGGTTCTTGTGAAGAAGGATGGTACCATGCGCATGTGCGTGGACTATCGTGCTTTGAACCAAAGCACCATCAAGAACAGATACCCCATTCCCAGAATAGATGAGCTCATTGATGAGCTACATGGGGCTAAGTTCTTTTCGAAGATTGATCTGAGGTCGGGTTACCATCAGATACCGAATGAGGGGATCAGATGTGGAAAAGACAACTTTCAGATGTCACTATGGCCATTTTGAATTCTTAGTCATGCCATTTGGGTTGACTAACGCTCCGGCTACCTTTCAGTCTTGCATGAACCGTGTCTTTCAGAATCAGTTACGAAGGTTTGTGCTGATATTTTTTGATGATATTCTGATCTACAGCAAGACTTGGGAAGAGCACCTCAAGCATTTGGAGGAAGTGCTCAGTATCATGGAATCTGAGAGCTTGTTCGCAAAAGCTTCCAAATGTGAATTTGGAATGGAGGAGTTACTGTACCTTGGCCACATAATCAGTGCTGAGGGAGTGAAGGTGGATCCGGAAAAGATCAAAGCAGTAGTTGATTGGCCACCTCTTGAGAGCTTGACTCAGTTGAAAGGTTTTCTGGGTCTTTGTGGTTTTTATCGGAGATTCGTAAAGGGGTATTCACAGAATGCTGCTCCTCTTACTGATCTCACCAAAAAGGGAGCCTTTGCTTGGTCAGAAAAGGCTCAAATTGTGTTTGATAAGTTCAAGAAGATCATGAGCTCGTGTCCAGTTTTGGCTATTCCGCATTTCTCCAAGCCATTCGAGCTGCAATGTGATGCATCAGGTGAAGGAGTGGGGGCTGTCCTGATGCAAGACAAACACCCTATCGTGTTTGAGAGCAGAAAATTACGGGGTGTTGAAAGGACATACTCAATCTATGACAAAGAAATGCTTGCCATTATGCATGCATTAGCCAAGTTCAGGCAGTACTTGGTCGGGAACAAGTTCGTGGTTAAGACGGACCACAATAGCCTCAAGCATTTCATGCACCAGAAAGACCTAAATGAGAGGCAACAGAAATGGGTGAGTAAGCTTCAAGCTTACAACTTTGACATTGAATATGTCAAAGGGAAAAATAATGTCGTGGCTGATGCTCTTTCCAGAAGGCCTCATCTTAGCTCATTGTGTGAGCTTAGTGCAGATTGGAGAGACATGTTGCTGGCTGATTATGCCAAAAATCAGTTTGCAACCAGCATTCTGGAAGGTACTTTCCATGATGAAAGGTACCAGGTGGTTGAGGGATTGATCCAGTTTAAGGGAAGAATCTTTCTGGTGGCTGATTCTAAGCTTAAGAAGAAGATTCTTTTGACTTTTCATGACATTCCAGTTGCTGGTCACCAAGGTTTTTTCAAGACCTATAGGCAGATCCGAGAAAGGTTTTCTTGGAAAGGATTGAAAGGAGAAGTTCAACGCTACATTCAGGAGTGTCTTGTTTGTCAAGCGAATAAAAATGAGCATACATTACCAGCCGGTTTGCTGCAACCACTTCCTATTCCCAATCAAAAATGGGAAAGTATCTCGATGGACTTCATCACAGGGTTGCCCAAGGCCCAAGGGAAGGATTGTATTTATGTAGTGGTGGATAGGCTAACCAAATTTGCTCATTTCTTCGCCATTACCAGCACTTTTTCTGCAGCCCAAGTTGCAGATCTGTTTTTTCGAGAAGTGTTTAGGCTACATGGGTTGCCAAAGAACATTGTGAGTGATAGGGACAGCAAGTTCCTAAGTACGTTTTGGCAAGAAGTCTTCAGAATGAGTGGTACTGTGCTCACCCCAAGCACTAGTTACCATCCCCAAACAGATGGGCAAACAGAAGTGGTGAACAAGTGGTTGGAAGGCTACTTGAGAAATTATGTGTCAGAACAGCAGAGAGCTTGGGTCAAGTGGCTGCATATAGGCGAGTACTGCTACAACTCTACTTTTCATATGTCAATTAAGATGTCTCCTTTCTTGGCACTTTATGGGTATGAAGCACCTAGTTTTGCAGATTTGGTGTTTGGTGACAGCAAAGCACCCCTAGCCAAGGATTTGTTGCAGCATAGTCAAGACATAATGAAATCCTTGAAGGATAATTTGCAGATTGCACAAAATCAGCAGAAGTTGTATGCTGATCAGAGGCGTGTTGAGCGTTCTTTCGAGGTTGGGGATATGGTCTATCTTCGTTTACAACCTTATAGACAGTCTACTCTCAAGAAGAGTGGAGCTGAGAAGCTCAAACCTCGCTTCTATGGGCCATTTAGGGTCATCAGAAAAGTTGGGGCAGTAGCTTATGAATTAGAGCTACCTTCTGATAGCAGAGTGCATAACGTCTTCCACGTGTCTCGCCTCAAGAAGGCACTTGGACATAATGTGGTTGCTTCATCACAGTTGCCACCGTTGGATGAAGAGGGACAGTTGGTTCTAATTCCAGAGGAGATACTTGATGTCAGAGAACGTTCTTTGAGGAAAAGAACCATCAGAGAATACCTGGTAAAGTGGAAGAACCTGCCTATGGAGGATGCAACTTGGGAAAGTGATGAGATATTGCAGCATCCTAGTTTGCGATTGCTTGAGGACAAGCAATCTTGGGGAGGGGGACTGTAATGTCCCCTTCTCAATCCTGATCTTCTTAGTGACCGTTGGCCTTTTTCTGGAAACCCGAAGGCTAGTCGAAGGTAAAATTAGGGTTTCCTATTTTTGAGGTTGTCTTTGCTCGGAGTTGGTGGATCTGATGGCGGATTCTTTCTGGGCTTTCAGAGAGCTTCGCAGTGGTATGTTCCTTTCGGCATTCAGAGCATTTTCTGGAATTTACTATTTTTAGTAAATTCTATTTTTGGCAGCTTTCCAGTTGGGTTCAGCTTGGTTGACTTCCTGCTTCAGTTTGGTCAGTTGATTTGCTCAGTATTGGCTTCAGGGCACATTCGGAGGGATAAGTTAAGTCATTTAATTAAAAAGTCACGTTTTAAATATTATATTTTTACGTTGACCCCTTGGCCTAGACTATTGACTTAATGTTGTTTTTAAAAAGTGGTCTTTGAGGGTGGCGCCCTCATTAAAAGATTTTAATTATTGCCAAAGTCAAAGCAAGTATGAAGGGCGCATTTATCAAAGTATGGTATTTATTTTAAATATCAAATGTTAAGCCTTGAAGGAAAAGTACGCCCTCTTGAAGAAAGGGTTAGGGTTTTGACATTGAAGCAGATTTTAGGGTTTCGTGAAATCAACCGAAACTTATAAAAAGAAGACTTGAGCATCATTTCATCATCTTTGGTCTACTATACTGTTATGCTGCCGGATTGGCTCTGGAATCGCTTCGAGGAATGAAGGCCTCCTAGCTCGGGCATCGCTTCGTGTTTGCAAGACAACATCTAGTGGTGATTCAGTCTACTTGTGAGTTGCATTTAGCTTGTGCTTTGTGTTCAGTATTGCATTGTTAGATCCTAGTTGGCATGTTAGTGTTTTCAGCTTTTGCATCATTTAATACAGCAGATTTGTGTTTGTAATCATAAGTCAAAAAATACAAAAAATATAGTTCTGGGCAGTGTCTTAATCCCTTAGTCTGTCAAGGGCGAATCTTTAGTTCAAATCTCAGATTTTATTGTTGTGTATTGAATTTTTAAAGCAAAGTCGAATTTCTCAGCTGGGCCGTACCATTGTGAACTGTCTTGTTTTCCGTGCAAATTAGATTAGGGGAATTTGGGTCTGTGTTAGTGTTTGAGTTTGGTCGCCCTAAGCATTAGAGTGCATTGCATTTTACTTCACATCATTTGGGTCATTTTTGAGGGAGTTACAAACAATTCTTTGAATTTGTAAGCTGCTGGTTATGTAACAAAAAGTGCAGATCTGATACGACAGTTTGTGTAATCTGCATCTTCCTATCTTGGTTGGTGTCAAGATTTCTTTATAACCTTTGCAGAAGGATTCTCATTGTATGCACCATTGAAAGAGCATCTTATATTCTGATTTGCAGGCAATAATATGTTGTAAACTGGCAGTAGTACTGACCAGTTGTTCTTTGAATATTGCTTTATTGCTGTTGTAATAATCATTCTTCTTCAATAATTATTGTAATAGATTTACCTCCGCCCTATGGTAGCTACTTCCCATTCTGGGTAGCAAGCACATTCTGGGTGTTGAGTAGTTCCATCTTTCAGCATTTCATTTCAAGCTTTGCTTTCTGTAATCACTCCGTCATATGGTCGCCCCTCACTCCGCATTGGATTGGGTAGCACATACTTGACGTTGAGTTCCTCAAGACATTTAGAGTAGAAGACCTCGACCAATGCTCGCCATCATCGGCCATCGTTAGAGTTGCTTCCGTGACGCTAGTTTATCTTCTAACCTTAACCGCACTTGGTTACTGTAATGTTGTAATCACACTGAAAAACAAAAATTGGCTCTAATATTTCATATAGTTCAATGCCTTTGTCTATGCTATTGCTTAATACATGCTTTTGATAGATTTTTTTCTTCAAGCATCCATAGCTTGTTCAAAAGCCCCCGCTTTTAGATTTAGCCATAGCGCTGAAGGCAAAGAACTGCTTGAAAAAATGCTTGTTAGGGTCTCATGGTGATGGAATGCCATGACAAGCAAATTGCTAACAACATAATTTGAGATGGAATCACCTAGGGAATTTTGGAAATTTCTCCCACTTCTCTTCACACCCATATAACCAAGGAAAATGTATTTTCTATAATTCATGGATTGAACTCTATATTTTATTTGTTCTCAATTTCTATATGCTATGGAAATGCCATTAAATTTTTTAAAAAAGTAGTTTCTGACATTTTTTCTTCAATTTTTTGCATATTTTTGTAAATTCGATTTTTTCCCAATTTTTTCAAAAAATCCTGAGCTTTTGGTTTGCTGATTTTTTCCCCAAACGATTAATGCTGCTATGAATTTGTGGTGACTTTATTACAAAAGGCAAGCTTATATTCTAACACCCCCTCTTAAGGCTTATTATACTAAAAATAAAACATATGAGACAACATGCTAACAGAAAATAAAAAATAGAACCACATTTTTCAAAAAAAATTCTTTGAAAATAGTTATTGGAACAGGTAGAATTCCATCAAGTTTCCTTGTGTCCCTCGTAAAGTTGTGGTTGTCGAGTTGAATTGCTAAGTTCCTAAATTCCACCTCCCCAAACTCCTAAATTATATTGTGCTCCATCAAGTTGTCATGTAATGTCCCCAATTTTGATTCAGCATTGCAATTAAATAATTAATTTAATGTTGTCGAAAAAGGCTAAATTAAAAGAGACAACTTAAATTAATCATTTAAGTGAGCAAAAGTAACTTAAGTTAGAAAAGTTAAATAAATTAATTAAGTTGTTTTTTAAAAATGAATTCTCAAAAGAATTGAAATATAAAGTGGTAAAGGGAAAAGGAATGAGAATTCCAATAGTCACAAGGAGTTGAATAAAAGATTTTCGGGAGCTTTGTTTTCAGCAGGTTGGTTTTTGGATTTTGATTTTGGAGCAGGTTCGTGTTGGTTGAATGCAATTCTACTCAACCTTTTTGAGGTGGGGTGACCTCCGGAAGGACATCGGCTTCGGAAAGTGGAAGATCTTCCTTGGTTGATAGCGGGTAGTTTCACACAGAAGCTATGCTAGTTTTTAATTGTATTGATTTTTTGAAATTATATCCTAGAGTTGGTTAATTCAATTTGCAAGGTCTCGAAAGGTTAGAATTGTGGAGTTTTTTCTCGACTCTGGAAATAAGTTTGATTCTGTTTGGACATTGTATTTTTGATGAGAAAGGAAATAGCAGTTTTTATTAAAATATATGATTGGAATATATTGAAATATTCGGAGCCAATTTTTTCGTTTTTTCAAATTTCAAATTACAAATCAATGCACCCGTTAAGGTTAGCAGCTAAACCAAAACGTGCTGAAGCAACTCTAACCAGAATGTACACCAGGATCCCAATGCGGGCAAGGTGTGAGCATTGGTCAGAGGATCTTAATCAAAATGCTTATGCAGGAACTCTAACCAAGAATGGGCCGATGATGGCAAGCATATGGTCAGAGGATCTTCTACACTAAGTACTAAAAGGGAACTCGACACCAAGTATGTGCTACCCAATCCCGTATGGAGTTGAGGCGACCATATGGCGGAGTATTACAAAATTACAATGCTTGAAAGAACTAACTGAAAATGCTGAAAGTACTCAACACCCAGAATGTGCTTTCTGACCCAGAGTGGGAAAGTAGCTACCATAGGGCGGAGATGTATCTATTACAAACAACTTCACAATGAAAGAGAGCATTACAAATCAGAATTGAACATGACTGAAAATTACTGCCAGTACTACTGTCAGTTTACAAAGTGATGATCATTCGCCTGCCAATAGCTTAGGAATTTGAAAGATTAACATTACATCATAAAGAACTCTCCTTAGCTTGATTAGAAGTGCCAAAACAATAAACCTCTCAATGATCAAAATACTAATTCTGTTTTTTCACAAATCTGCACTTTAAATTAATAACCAGCAATCTATGAAATCACTCATATGTTCATATCTCTCACATAACTCATATGATTGACTTGAAGCAAAGTGCAATATTCCCTAAGAATGATGGCGCCTAGACTAAGACACTGAAAACAGATCAAACAGCCATGTATTATTTATGCACGGATTTCAATGCAACAGCAAGTGGTACGGCCCTCAAGGAAGGGCGATCTGCTCTTAAAAATCACTGTCTTCTCTAAAAAATCTGCAAACTAGAGGAAGGTGACGCCTAGCCTTGACAAAGAAAATAAGACAATACCCATAACAATATTTTTGTTGTTTTTTGACTTATGAGCAAAAACTCAAATCTGCTGTAGCTAAACAAAGCAATATCTGAAATCCTCTAACATGCAAAACTGATCTAACAATGCACAAGCTGAATACAATGCTCGAAAACCAATGCAAAACTCACAAATTACGCTATCTCATCACTAGTTGCTGTATTGCAAGCAAGAAGCAATGCCCGAGCTAGGAGGCCTTCATTCCTCGAAGCAATCCAATACCATTCCGGCAGAGTAACAATACTGTAGACCAAAGATGCTGAAATGAGGATCAAAGTCTTCCTTTTATAATTTCCTGTTGACTTCTCGAAACCCTAAACTCCTCTTCAAAGTCAAAACCCTAATCTCTTTCAAAAGATGGCGTCCTTTTCCTTCAAGCTCAATATTGACTTTTTTTAAATAAATTCAATACTTTAATAAATGCGTCCACTTTAAAGCTTGATTTGACTTTGGCAAATTATAAAATAATCTTTAATGAAGGCGCCACCCTCAAAAGACCACTTTTCAAAACAACATGAAGTCAATAGACTAGGCCAAGGGGTCAACGTTAAAATATAACATTAAAACGTGACTTTTAATTAAATAGCTTAACTTATCTCTCCAATTGTGCCCCGAAGCACAAAGCGAGCAAGCCAACTGATCAAACTGAAGTAGGAAGTCAACCATGCCAAAACCAACTGTAAAACTGCCAGAAATAGAATTTACTAAAAATAGTAAATTCCCGAAGATGCTCAGAATGCCAAGAAGAACATACCATTGCGAAGCTCTCTGAAAACCCAGAAAGAATCCGCTATTGAAACAATTAACTCAGAGCGGAACATCCTTCAAAATAGGAAACCCTAATTTTACCCTCAGAGCTAACCTCTGGGTCTCGAAATAGGGTCCTTTGAAAAGATCGAGGGCTTGAGGCGGGACATTACATATATTCAAGGAGAGTGATTCACGATAGGAAGAGTAATGTTATATTTGAGTTAATCTAGAGCAGCTTTTCAGAAGATTAAAGAAAAAAAGCATCGATTATTATTCCTTGATCATTTTATGAAGGGATTTCATACTACCAAAGGAAGACATGATGGACATAGGAAACAATCAGTTTAATTTAACTGGGGCAACCTTTCAAGCGGATGTTTCAATGGCTGGAGGGGGTCATGGTTCTGGTTTCATCATTGAGCGGACTATATCATGAGCGCCACCATAATTGAGTCTTGAATATGATATCATACCTAGTCAAGAAGCACTTCGGTTTTAAAAATCATCACACATTTATATATATTGAAGTCACGACTTATTCGTTGTCACAAGTTATTGGCTTGAAGCTCTCGGTGACAGTAGGAGTCATGAAATTTGTAGTGGCGATTATCATTGCAGAAGTATTAGTTTGAAGCTATTGGGAAATCGATGAATGGCCAGTAAGTATGAATCGATGGCAGAAGGGAAAAAAGAACCGATATTCATATCTTCTACTGTCGTTCTGGTCTGGGAGGCAACAAGCTTGAAGGGAGAATGTTCTCATCGGTAATATGAGGCGTCACACCTATTGAAGCCATTTTCCTAAATAGTGATTCCTTTGAAGCACTCTGGCTTATGTAGCTATCGGTGGTCTTTGCACTCAGCGCATAGTACTAGACATATACAGAAAACGATCTGGGTGATATAAGGAAAATAACGAAAGAGTGGAAAACGTCAGACTACTTGCATTGCATTATTAGATGGAAGGCAGTCTATTTAGAAACGTATAAATTGACAAACGTATATGAGACAAAAGAGTGCGTATGAAAGAATCGACACCTATGCATGTGACGTGGAGGATGAAAGGCATCGGGAAATAATCACTGACAATCTAAAGCTGTCGAATTGTTGATTTTTTGGAAACAAATTAAGTTTGAGGACTGCACGGGTGGTTTAAGGAAATACGAAGGATTGAAGGAAGCGTCACATATAGGGGAAGGCTAATTATTCTTTCTTGCATGGAGACTAGTGAAAAGAGGCACTAAATCAATGTTTGGAAAGCTAACAACATCGAAGTCTTAAAAATGAGACCGGATTTATTGGAGGAAGACTGGAATAATAAGGAATCATGGGTAATTAGAATTCCTTAGCGCTGCCTGTATGTTTGCTTCTTATTATCGTGTTTCCAGAATTTTCATTGGGATGCAATTGTGGAAAATCATTGTGACGGGAAAAAAAAATAATCGGCTGGGTTAAAAAGGTCTCTACCAAATTTGAAAGAAGGCGGAGGACTTACTAACCTATGACAATAGGTATGTGCTACCAAAAATTCATTAAGGAGCAGTGCCACATCGTCTAGTGTTGGTGTTAGAAAGGTATGCAAAGGAGTCGACTTTGTTAGTGCTATCACAATCAATTTTTAGTTAGCATTTGAATATCCTTGGTTGTACTCCAGGTCAGTTTGATTGGTTATTACTGTATAATTATGAGAGAATATTTGAATACTGGATTATATGTATACTTTAAATGCAAGTTATAGAGTAGTTGTTGTTGAGTCATTGTGCCAGTTAAAATTATGAATTTGAGTGTATGTTATTAATTTGGAAAAGTGGGAAGTGCAAACCATTTTGTTCCACTCTCATCAATCAAACAAATACTTGTGCAAACTAGAAAAACAAACTCAGAACATCAGCAAAGTAAACTGTTTGACAAAATGCCTGGAGCAATTTGACTGGTAGAATAAAAAAAAATTGTATGTAAATTGAGGTAGATCATTACATGTCACATGACCTTTTGTAATGGTATAACTTCCAAGATTCACAAACTCTCAAACTAATTGTCGAACAATCCATGTTGAGTTTCATCTACACGAAATCCTTCCCTATTTTCAAAGTGTGGGCTTCTAGAGATATTTATGCTTCATCAATGAATTCTTCACTAGTGTCAACATCTAGTGGATTTTCAACAATGGCTATATTAGCTTCATTTGGTTTGTCTTTGAACGTTCTCTTGAGAACATTATTGGTATGAATTCTACCGTTCCAAGTTGTGTGACCTGTTTTCTTGCAGTAGTGACATTTAATCTCCGTCATCTTTTTTTTCTATCTTCTACAATTGTTTCTCGAGTATAATAGACTCATGTTGAGGATCACTCTCTATGTTTCCCGCAACTATTCCCTTTTCTTTAGCTCAAAGACGCTGAAATCATAGTTTGAGAAGGTTTCTGATGGAGAGTGAAAATGACATTGATATATTTAGAAGGAAAATTATTTTACAAAATAGCTTTGGCATCCTCGTCATCTACTGTAGTATTGACTTATGCTAATTGTCTGATAAGAGATCTTAGATTGCTCATGTGGCTAGACATAGTGACTCTATCCATCTTAAATTTGAATAGCTGAAGCTTTAGAGAAAATTTTGCATTAACCTCTTCTGCTCCAAATAATTTATTCAAATTATCCAAGATTTCTTGTGATGATAATTCCTCATCTACGTGGTGTAACTCAAAAAAATTGGAGAGAGCAATACCATTAATGGATTTGGCTCTATCATCTTTTCTTTGTCAATTCAACAACTTATTTGCATCTGTAGTTTGTTCCTCGTTCCCATTTGCTATTCTCCACAAATTTTAATTCATTAATTCAATTGCACCTCAATTTTTACTTTCTAGGTGTGGAAGTTGAGGCCAAAATATTTTTCTTATGGAATTTTCATTTCTAGATGGTAATACCCTAAAATATAACCCTTTCTTGAAAATTAAAAAATCCATATTTTTTCACACCCTTGGAAAATATTTGAAAAACACCTCAATTAAATTTACAGCTTAAAACAAATATTTAAATGCAGATCAAAATAATACCCATGATTTTTTTTGGCATTGCTCACAAGCCCTAGCTTTGATTTGAATGCCCTAGTCGTGACTCATGAATGGTAAAAACTATTATCCAAATCCATAAACCTCTACCAACTAATTGTCACATGACCTTTAAAAATAGCAATTTCCTTCACCCGCTCATGACTAGAAATGTAATTTCTACTTTGGCCCATGATTTTCTTTTGTATCTATGCCCTTCCACAACCTTCAACTAGTGTTTCTTGTTTGTGATTTAACTACAACCTTCCAAAAATCCTTTCAATGTGACTTTTCAAAGTGTGATTCTTGACCGCAACACCTTCAAACGTTCACATGGCCTCCTTTAGACTAGGATTCCAAACCCTCAACTCTAATAGCATAATTAAAAACGAGCAACAAGCACAAACCAAGAATGTAGACAATAGCACAATTAGCTTATAAAATTTTGGAGTCTCTTACAAAGTGGTTCATCTTCTTATATATAGTTTGAGAAATGTAATTGACATGTCCAAGATTCTACCCAATAATAGCTAATGTTATTACAAAAGGTAAGCCTTATATTCTAACAACTACTAGGACATCTTGATACATCATAATTCCCCTAGAATTTTGGAGGAAAAGACTAACTTCAGATTTGAAATGACCCCCTTATAATTTTTCAATTTTTTGCAACAATCAACACTTCAACAAAGCACTTGTCAGCATTAGCATAAACCAAACAGCTGCTGAAAGTAACCCTACACCAAGAGTGTTCACTCAAACCCAAGGTGGGAATGGTGATATCACATGGCGTCAGGGATCATTAGTCTCAAATCAAAGAAGTACAATGCTAAAGATGTCTTGACGGCACAACCAATTAGCAATATGAATGCAAGTACAGAAAGTAATTGGACGGCTCAGCCAATCAACAATGCAAATAGTGAAAGTAAAGTAGGGCGGCAAGTCGACCCCAGTACAATATGCATAGATGGCAAGGCCTGTCTCTTCCACCAATGGTAGGAATGATAATGCTTAAGCAAAAGTAAACAAGGCGGCATGGCCAGCCTCTTTTGCTAAAAGTGGGAATAAAATAGAAAATAGCAGAATGTAAATATGAGTTGATCAATACTACTGAAGCAACTTTACAATTAGAATCAATCTTGCGAGAAGCCTATGGTTAAGCTATGCAAGAAGCTACAATATTATTTTTTGATCTCCAACCTTCAAAGACTCACTAAATATGAAAAGCCACCCAAAAAACTCCAACTTCTACAAACTGAAATATTAGACCAGCAAGCTGAAAACTATAGACCAGCAACTAATAAACTCACTAAAATGTTCATAACTCACTCCAAACTACTCCAAATGACATGAAACCAAATGCAAACGACTCCTAGTAAGATGGCAACCAAGCTAAGATAGAGAAACTACTGTAAACTGTTGATATTTATTTTTCTAAAGCTTTCCAAGACTTCCTAGGCAAAAGTGCGACCTAGAAAAGGGATGAACTGCAAGATAAAATCAATGACTCCACAATAAATTCTCAAAAATTGCACAAAGGGGCACCTTGAGCCAAGGAAGAGATTTATTAGCTACCCAGAACCAAACAAAAATCACCTAGAGTGCTATGAGTGAAAACCTACTTCAGCCACACCAAAACCAACAACCTGTAAACTAACAAAACACACCAAAAGACATCAAAAAACATCAAAAGACTCGATTACAATAAGCTCAATCTGCTCTTCAGTGTAAAAATCAACCTCTAACTCAGCTAGTTGCTATCTTTCAAGCAAGAAACCAAGTCCAAGCTAGGAGGTATGCATTTGTGAAAGCAAACCTATCACCATTTCGGCCACATTTCATTGTAATTTCTTCATGGATGAGAAACAAAGAGCCCAACACTCTTATTTATAGCCTTCAGTCTCCAAATTCAAATTTCCATTTCCCTCTCTTTAGGGCGCCCACTTGGATTTGCATTTTATTTTTTAATTTAATTTATCTCCTTGATTTTGGCGTCCCACATGAAAGAGAATTACTTTATAAAAAATGCAAATAAAACATAACTTTAGGCTTCCCAAGTCACTTAAGTAAAATACTTTAGAATATGCAAATATTTCTCCAAATATGGCATCCAAAATTACTTAAGTGAGAAACCTTTATAAAAATTGTTTTTTAATAAACCCAACTTATCTCTCCATTTAGGCGTCCAAGGCTAAGGTGATAATATATTTAATGACTTAAATAATTCTCCAAAGTCATCCCCAAGCCTTAGCAAAATTAGTTCACCTAAAATGGTATTTTCACCAAATATCAAACTTGCCAAAATAATCATCTCGAATGTTGGAGATCAAACTGAACAAATTGACTTCCCAGAAATAACCACTGCATTGAACTGTTGAACTGTTGCTAAAAATAGCACTACCAAAATAGTACTTACTAAAAATAGCATACTGCTAAATATAGTAAGTTGTTCCAAACTCATTTTGAGCACAAGTCGGGCAGTCGTCGCAACTTACTAAAAATAGTAGGTCTGGAAAAGTTCTCTGATTCAATTGCATGTCACACCATCGTGAAGCTCTTTGAAAACCCAAAAGGAATCCATAATCGGAATTGTAAAACTCCAATATGCAAGCCTCCAAAACTGCCAAGGAAATAGCCAAAAATGCAAGTCATTATCTTGTTATGCATGTTACCACATCCCGAAGCTCTCCAAAAACCCATAAAGCTCCACTAGACATGCATCAGAAAATCTCACATGCAAGCCTTCAAAACCTCCTCTAAAAGTGGAAACCCCTAATTTTAGCTTTTGATTGGCCTACAGGTTTCCAGAAATAGGCTATCAGACACAGAAGAGCATATGGCTAAAATGAAGACATTACAAGATCTTAGCCCATGCTACTTAAATCCAATCGATTCCTTGGAATTAATAATCATGTGCTTCTATAGATACCTAGTCAAAGCAAATATTGTAGAACTATTTTTCAAATTGTAAGGGAAGCTCTCCAAGATCTAACTAATAATAAAACCTAAAACTATAAACACAATTTACAATAATGCACACTATATAGGATTTCATGGGGTGATTTTGCATAAATGTAAATATCTAATGAACTATGTTTTTTCCTTGGATGTAAGCACTAGATTGTTAATGGTGAAGCTTTGCAGTGAGATTTTAGATTTAAGGAGGATAAACTATTAAGAATGAATAGAGACAATTTTATACTGGCTAAAAGAGACACCAACAATTGGTTGTGACATGGATTTGTTGGAAAAACACAGATGGATGTTGAATATTGGCTAAGTCAGAGACTAGTTCCTAGCGGAGGAGTCTATATGGAAAGAGGTAGGATAGATTGCCATAGACATCTATAATGGAAGGGAAATTTCCACTTGGATGCAATTTTTTTGTTAAACATCCTAGCTAAGGTCAACAATTCTGGATGTTGACTAAAAAGGGCCATCATGGTCGAGTGGACACTAATTTTGACCCTACTAATTAATTGAATGATGGTGCTTAGTTTATTATGGAATTGTCAGTACTTTATTTCTTCCTATACCTGCCACATCATATATTTTGGAGTGATACCAAGTGTTTAACAAAAAACATCACTCTAGTTCATTTATGTAAGCTTCCTGTAGAGTAGCGATATGGAGTAATGTGTTGAACAGTGAAGATAAATGACCCCAAAGCCATTTTAGCAAGAGGGAAAAACAAGAGATGCTTAAGAGTCTCTTGACTGGTTTGGCAATCGGGACATCTGCTTGGCCCAAAGATTTGCCAAGAATGATGGAAAACAAGCCAAAGAAATATTTTCATTTTAGGCAAATATTTAGATGCCTACAACAGATTATAGATTCCATTTGAAGGAAAGTTGACTTGCCATGATAGTTTCTCAATAGGCAGGAGCAACTGTTAAGTTTCTACAATAGGAATAAAGCAAGGTCAGTTTATTAGAAGTGGAGGATAATAGAATAAATCTATCCCATAGAATATTTTTAATTCTTTGGTTGATTGGACCAAATAAGTGGGAACCTTCTTCACAATTTTAAATTTCCAATTATAAATAACTTGCTATTTAGAGTAACAACAATCTGTCTTTTTAATTCTATCCTATTCCTAAGAAAGGGATTTGTGAAATATTCAGGAGCCAAATTTTTTCAATTTCCAATTACAATGAGCAAAGCAACACACATCCGTTAGGGTTAGCACTTAAACCAAAACGATGCGGAATTCAACTCTAACCAAGAATGCGCCGGATGACGACGAGCATATGGTCAGAGGATCTCAAAGCAATGCTGAATAAAGAACTCTAACCAAGAATGCGCCGGATGACGACGAGCATATGGTCAGAGGATCCCTATCTTCTATTATGCTGAAAGTAAACTCAACACCCAGAATGTGCTTTCAAACCCGGAGTGGGAATGGAGCTACCATAGGGCGGAGATGTAAGATATTACAATGCAAATCAAAGTAAATAGGCGGCAAGCCAGCCTCTTCCACTTATCCAGCGGGTATTACAATGAAATAACAGAGAAGAAGTAAGATTGCTGACAGTACTACTGTTCAGCTTACAATAATTAGAGATTTGCCTGCCAAATACATAGAATAAGAAAGTCTAACCATGCTGCAATATAGTATAATGTCTCCTCAATGATCACAAAGACTTTCAACCCAAACCCAACTCAAAAGATAGACTTTACGCAAGCTGATATGACAGAACAACAACTTAATATGCATAACCAGCAACCCTAGAATCCACTAAAATGCTCACAACTCACTCAATACTTGCCAGAATGACATGAGACTTGATGCAAACGAAAGCTAGGATGATGACAATGAAGACTAGACAAAGAAACAGCTGACAAATTGAAGTATTTTTTTTTCTAAACACTTGCCAGGCAAAACAGAATGGAACAGCCTCAAGAAATGTTCTACCAACAAGATAAAATCCAAGACACCTCTAAAAAATCTGCAACTTGGCATAGAGGGGCGCCCAAGGCTAGCAAATGCATGGGTAAACTACCCAGAACCAAAATAAATTCGCCCAAAGACTTATGAGTATAAACTTCAATCTGCAATACAAAATCAGCAACTCCAGATTTTGATTAAAATGCAAGAAACTGAACTACAAATGCAAAACAACTTCTACAATGCAAAATCTCACTACAAATCTCACTCAACTACAATCTAACTCTCCACTAGTTGCTGTCTTTCAAGCAAGAAGTCGAGCCAAGGCTAGGAGGCATTCATTCCTCGAAGCAATCCAAATACCATTCCGGCAGCATAACTTTACTCAAGACATAAGATGATAAAAAGAAGAGAGATGGCCTTCTTTTATAGACTTAGTAGAGAATCTCTAGATGCTTCTAGAAAGTGCGCCCTTTTTCCAATTCGAATTTGACTTCATTTTCCCTCCAAGAGTGGCGTACTTCTTCTTGGCTGAATAAAACATTTTTAAATAAAATATTTCTCTCCTTAAGTTGGCATCCAATTTCCTCAAGAGCAATTTGACTTTAGAAATATAAAAATATTTCTTCATGAGAAAATACCCCTCAAGGTCCCCTTCTTTAAAACAACTTAAAGTCATATTACTAGGACAAGGGGTTATTTTATAAAATAAAACATTATTGTCTTTAAAATACTTATTTCTCCAAAATGAACCCCTTAAGCCAAAAATCAGAATTACCCAATGAACTGCCAGAAGAGGAAAGTTGACGGAGCTGGTGCTGACTGGACCACTGCTAAAAATAGAATTTACTAAAAATAGTAAATTCAAGAAATTGCTCAGAATGCAATGCATGCAACACCATTGCGAAGTTTTCTGAAAACCCAGAAAGAATCATGATCAAAATCCCAAACTCCTAGATGTAGCCGTCATAAC